>PVIR01001408.1:7838-124912 GCA_004026965.1 Petromus typicus | reverse complement strand
TCCTAAAAGATACATAACATATCCACCTTTGGAGTCAAAGTTATACTGGAAGCATCAGTAACTTTGAGAATTCTAGACACCCATGGATGGATGTGGCGGTGCAGATCTGTTATCCCAGCACTCTGGAAGGCTGACGCAGAGGACAGCAAGCTGAAGCCCAGCCTGGGCAACTTAGCAACTGTAGTGAGATTCTGTCTCAAAATAAACACTGCAAAGGCATTAGGGATGTGGCCCAGTGCAAAGGCCCCGAGTGTAACCCCAGGGCGCTCCCTCACACACCTGCCGGGGATGGTCTGAGCTCTGGGGCTGTTACCTGAGGGGATGAGAAGGGAGATGCCCATGTCTTGCAGCAGCAGGCAGCCCCCGCGGTGATCCACCTCACGGGCCACGAATACCAGCAGCTTGTGCATCAGCTGGCGGGTGACGGTCCTGCCCTGTGTGGGCGTGTGCAGCTCCTGGTAGAAAGCAGCCATCTCCGGCAGCGAAGCAGGCACACACTGCCCTGGCACCTCCAATTCTGGTGGCAGGGTGGCCGGGGGCACTGGCTCCTCATGGCTTTCTGGCTTCTGGCAGGACCTCAGCAGCCTCTGGGGACAGTGCCACAGCAGGCACTGAACCAGAAGCAGGGCACTGACCACAGGGACCCCCACCAGCAGGAGGAACTGGGGGGGCTGGAGGTCACTCTCTGGGGGGCACATCCTCCTGATCACTCGAGGCTGCTGGGTGTCCTGCAACAGGGCCAGCTGAGGCTGAAGACCTGGAGGAAAGAAGGGATGAGGGCCAGGCAAGCATTAAGCTGTGGTGACCAAGACTTGTGCCCTCTCTGTCTCTCTCACTCACCCCCCAACACACACACCACAATCTATAAGTGAAAAAAAACAAGGCAGAGATAGAAATCCCCTGATTTCATTAATATAAAAAAAACATAGAAGTTCGGGGTATAGCTCAGTGTCACAGATGAGCTCAGCATGTGATAGGGCCTGGGCACAATTCCTAGCTCCACAAATAAAAATACAGAATATGCAAGTCTAGTTTAGGTAACAATTTATTGGAATGCATATGTATGGAGAGCTCGCATATGTGTAAATGTATAGAAAAAGGTCTGGCCCTGTGATATGCAATCAAAATATAGTATAAACTAAATAAATGATTTAAAATCTCAATGGCCACATTAAAAAATAGGAGCACCAGGGAAATTAATAATATTTATACTTAACCCAACAGAGTCCAAATGCTATTTCAGCAGACAATTAATGTAAACTTATTAGTAAGACGCTTCCAATTCTCTTGTCACACCAAGCCTTTCACCTCTCTGTGTATTTTACTTACACGTGTGACACATCTTAGGTGGGACTTGCTTTGTGTCGAGTGCCTCATGTTCTAGCAACTCGGGTCTTATTCAGGGCTGGTCCAGAAGCCTCCACATTCCGTCTATCCCTCTCAGTCACAACTGGAGACTGAGGGGACGGACGCTTGAACAAAGACTGAATCGCCTTAAGCTTTTTTTGTATTTTCACACAAAGCAGGTATTTTGTAAAAACTTTATCATGCTTTTTCGAAGTCATTAAAAGTAGAGGAAAAACGCCTCTCTGGAGATCACTGAGACTGTGGGGAAAGCCCTAGACAGCAAAGGGCGCCCCCATCTGTCTGTCTGCGCCACTCCTGCTCTGAGGCACACGACACCAGGTGAGTGACAAACGGTAAAGTGGAAGCAGTAAAAGAAAGAAAAACAAAGGTGCAGCAGGCAGAGGCACCGCCACGCCCAGGTCCCCTGGTTCACACCGGTGCACTGAGACTCTCAAAGCCCTCTGGCCCCGCTTCCGGAACCCACTCCCAGCCCTTCACCAGCCAGGATCCCTCGGTCCGTCCTAGCCTTGGCTTCCTCTCCCACCTGCTCTCCTCTCTCATCTGCTCCACCTCCCGCCTGCAGGCCTCCGGACCAGCTCGCTCCTTCCCTCTGCCCAGCTGCCACCACCGTGGTGGCTCCCTAGTCCTCCTGTCTCACGTGGCTCCTGCCCCAGTGCACATCCCCAGGCACCAGCATATCAGGCACCCTGGGAGGGTCAGTCCTGCCAAACACCTCGGCTTCCTTAGCCCTGGGGGAGCTGCTGAGGGAATTCACTCAATGGCGGCTCAGTTTAGGAGACACCGTCCTCCAAGGCCCCACTGGCGGAGGGCAGCACAGACGAGTTCCCAGTATCCTTCCCTCCCATTCTCCTCTCTCACACCTGGAACCTGACGCCCAGGCCCTGCCACCCTCCTTCCTCTCTCTCCCAGGAAAACTATGTCATATCTGCAGGACCGAGCACCGAGGCCCAACCTATCCGCTTATGTCCTTGTGGAAAATGTGCATGGGAAGGGGAGGTTTGCCTTAAAATCCAGCCCTCCAGTCCGTGAGTGTCCCACTTCCTCCTGCCAGGCCACCTCGGGACATGACAGTGAGTCAGGCTGGCAGTGCCCCAGCAGTGGTGGCACAGTGGGTGGGAGGAGCACACTTCCCTTCATGTCTTTTCATTCCTTAGGGTTTCTCCCCGTTAGTCCCCGTAATGACCGTGAGAGTCACTCTAACGTCTCTGTGTGGTTTACCCCGTGTGTCTCTGCAGCAGCGTCTGACTCAGCCCTTAAGTGTCCATTTCACAGATGAGAACACAGCTTCCTCTCCCCACTCAGGATGGAGGGCATCCTTCAGCATCCACAGCAGCCAGAGAGGACGCGCAAGGACAGCCGGGACTCCCCTGTCCCCTCCTCTCCCTCCCCTTCTTTCTCCTCACATTTTCTCCTCTGAGAGGAACAAAGTTGGATGAGAAAGAAATGAATAAGGAAAAATAAACAAAGACACTAAAGGCACCGCCTCAGTCCCACAGAGAGTGATGCCCTCCACGCCCTGCCTGCCAGGCCCATGGCAGGGCACGGGCATAAAGGAAAGAAAGGAGGGACCAGTTCTACTTCTATAACAAAAGCCTTTCTGGGGCCTCCGAAGACCAGAGTCCAACCCCCTCCACCACAGGGTGGTGCAGCCCTGTCCCTCACCTAGCCGCCTGGGCCCCTGGGCCTTTCCGGGAGCCCATTCATTACCTGCCTGGCGCAGGTTAACCCTCTCCTGGTTTAGCCCTGCCAGCTGTAGCTCATTTAGGCTCCCCAGGCCTCCCTCCGCTCTCCCAGCCCAAGGGGAAGGGGCTGCTGGTGCAGAGCGGAGCCTGCAGCACCATAGCCCCTTAGATGAGGACCAGCCGTCCCACTCCAGGCCCATTCATTCACTACTCGTCCCACCCAGGCACTCCAGAGGCAGCTGTGGCCCGCTGTCCCTGGACAGCTCCTCCTCCAGCAGAAAGGTCCAAACTCCTGCTAGAAGTCCTGCCAACCCCTGCTCACCCCCCCCATCTCACAGTTCTCCGGGTGCCCCTAGCACCTGCCAGGTCCCCCCCTCACTGCAGCCCATAGGAAGCCCCAGGACGGATGTGTCCACATGGAGTAGTAGCACTCACTAATTCAGCACACATGTCAGCACCGGTCACCCCTGGTCCCCACACCATGCAGCTCTGAAGTCCCCTTTGCCTCCCTTTTCCTGCAGAGGATCTCCACTCTGTGCAGGTCCAGCAGAGCCCCATGGGAACCCTAGCAATGCCAGCCTCCAGACGGCCTGGTGCCACTCACCTGTCCAATGCTCTCAGGTGACTGGCGTGTGCAGGAACCCCAGTTCCTTCTCTCAGAAGCAGGCCGTCCAGACCCAGGGGCCAGGCCTGTCTGCAGGTGGCAGCGGGCGGGGATTCCAGGTGGGAGTGGCCTGAGGCTTCCTGGCAGAGCCCTGCCTCCCAGCCACCCCAAACGGGTGGAGGTGAGTGTCCCTATCTGATGGCAAAGTCCAGCTGGGTAGGGGAGTAGCTAAGGACCCCAGAAGGCAATGAACTTATCAGCGTGAAGATACAGGGGCGGAAGGAGGGAGGAAGACAGCCTGGAGACAGTACTGGCCCCGGACACCCTCCCTACATTGCCTCCTGCTGGTGAGTAGCGGTTTCTAGCCAGTCTATTCAAGTGGTAGAAGCCCGCAACTCAGCCGCGGTGCCCCCGTGTCGGCCATGTTGACCTGGGGCAAGCTACTTAACCCCTGTCCACTTCAAGCCCCTTGTCTGATGTGTGCAGTAACCACATCCGCCTCGGCTGGGATAATCGCTGTCATTTGAGGAACCAGTAACAAAAAGTGTCCACCACACAGGACCTGTTCTCACCAAGATGAGCTCTGAAGCTCCTGCGTTGCCACTTCCCACCAAAAGCAAGCACTTTCTGCTATTCTTCTATCTGCTCTGATGGCAGGATTTCCATTAGTATTCGTGTGTGTGTGTGTGTGTGCGCGCGCGCGCGTGCGTGTGTGTGTGACATTCTCTCTATCCATTCACCCGCCGATGGACACATAGGGGATGCCATATTTTGATCTGGTGGACAGTGCACCAGAGAGTACAGCTACGAGAGGCTGGGCAGAGTCAGAGACAGAAGATAGGGGCGGGCTGGCCAATGTACAAGGTTACAATTAGGTAGGAGGCACAAGTTCTGCATTCTTTTGCACATTAAGGTGAATATATTTAATAATAATGTGTTCTGTGTTTCAAAATAGGTAGAATGAAAGACCTTTAATGCTTTCACCACTAAGAAATGGAAATTATTACACGTGATAGATATTCCCACCAGCAAGATTTGACTGTTACAAGATATACATATCACATTGTACCCCATAAATATGTCCAACTGTGTGTCAAGCATAAGCTAAAACACAATTTGAAAAAGATAAGAAGTAGCTTCCTCTGCTTATGTCCCAGCTAATGATTCTCCAGCCTCTAGTCACTGACTCTGGCCCCTCCCCTCTGTCTCTTCTCTGGGTGGAGGAGAGAGGGTGGGAAAGGCATCCCAAGGAGCAGGTCCCTGACCGGGAGAGACTCAGGAAGGGCCAGGTGCAGAGCAGCCAACCTGAGGAGACCTGAGAAGCCTAAAGGACCCTCAAGGGACGGTCCCCAGAACTTGGATCAGAGCTACTGTCTTTGCATCTGTGCCATACACAGCTGGACTTCGCCCGAAGACAGAGCTGGTCTTCCTGCCCCTCTTCAAGAAGATGACTTCCCAGCCCAGTTCTGTAGTCTCTCAGTCCTGATATCCTCGAAGTCATGGAACATCTGCAGAGATGAGTTCCAAGTCAGGCAGGCACAGATCAAGAGGGAGCCGGAACCAGGGTCCACAGGGACAGTCCCAGCTACAGAGAGGCTCTGGAGAGCTCCAAAGGCCCAGCCCCCTCGTGAACACACACCTGGTTCACTGGACGCAGAGATCACGGGCAGCAAGAGCGCTGTCACTGGCGACTAAGCTGGCATCAGAGGCCTGAGCAGGCATCAGGAAGGACCTGGCAGGGGACCGGTAGAGCTCAGGGGCAGGACGCTTGCCTGGCACGCAGCCCTGGCTTTGATCACAAGCTCTGCAAAACAGTAAGAATGGGGCAGACCGAGGGAAGCCTCCACTGGGGGACGTTTGGGGCCATACAGGCCCCAACCTGCACTCCGCAGTACATGACCACCCCTGGCGCCTGAGGACGCAAGGCCATCGGGAGCCCTGCTCCCCCCTCCTCCTGCCTGAACCCTAGAACCTCAGGCCTCAGCCTAGAATCTGTGCCAACAGGGGACAGGCCTGTAAGGCCTGGGAATGGGCCACAGGGCTGGGTGGGTGACAGGAGAAAGAAGGTGAGAGTGGGGGTGCCCAGTACTGGACAGAAAAACAGGAAAAGGAAAACCAGAGAGCTAGGGTGGCAGAAGACTGGCAGAGAACAGTGAAGCACCGAGAAGTGCACATGGAAAGATAAGCAGGCAAGGAAAGGGGCCACCAGGTCCTAGGAGCCTCCGGGCCAAGTGTCCTTAACCCTTGACGGGAAGGATAAGCCAGGCAGTCAGTCCAGAACACTGAAAATAACCAAAGTTGTTATCTTCAAATCGCTTCACAGGGAGAAGAATGAAATACAAAGGTGATAGAAAAAATGGTGACCATTTTAAAAAATAGAAAGATGTTTATAGTAAAAGACACAGCTACATTAATCTCCTCCCCCCAAAATACTATCCCTCACTTTCAATACATCTGTCCCATCATCCTCACTACCTTCTAAGAGCTCAGTACTCTTCCCCAGTGTCTTTACAAGGCATGATCAAAACCGCAGGGAGGGCTGCTGCCAAGTGCCACCAACAGGAAGGCAGACTCGTAAAACCGCGACACTGTGTCTTCGTCCAGTTTATTCACCGGATCTGGCCCCGTGCAACATCTGGCTCTTCTCCAACGTCAAAATGACTTAATATTTCGAATCAGTTCAGGATATCAGGGCAGCCACAATAACACAAGTAGAAACAAGAAGGAAGACTTCCACAATTTCTTCAGAAAGTGGCAAGGACTATGAATAAGGGATATATTAAGAGAGTGAATGCCAATATGTCTTCTACTGTAATAAATGTTTTTTTAATTTAACATTGGCCCCAATTTTCTAACATTCCATCCAGAGCAAATGAGAATGATATGGAGGCTTTGGTTGGAAGGGGGTCTATACATTATCCCACATGCAAATGACATGCAAATAGAGCAACATGCAAATGAACAATGCAGCTTTATCATTAAAGACCAAGTAGATGTTTCCTCCAGAATCTGGCCACAAGAAATCTAGATGCCTAGGTTGCACTTGGCCCTCCAGACATGGAGAGGTTTGGGGGAACCCTACCCTGCATTCTCCAGGAGCAGACATGAGCTAAGGCTCCAGAGCAGAGGATCCCCACAGTGAGTGGCAGTTGGCTGTTGCGGATTTGGCAGATCAGCCTGGGTGGGCCTGAGACTGTGCCAGTCTGGTCTAGTGAGATAAGCCTGAGCTGATGGGCCAGCCCATCGGTGACTGAAAAAGGCTCTGGAGTCTCTGGTTCCTGTCTTCAGCACATGGGCCTTCCAGGTCGTTCACTGTCAGCTGAGGTAAGACAGTGTCCTCAGCAAGGGTCTGCCCAGGTGAGGCCTGCTGTGGGAGGCTGAAAAGACGGTGACATCCAGACCTGATCCCTAGGAGTCAGATACCTGGAGAAAGAGGGAAGCTTTGAACTCAGAAGCCGTAACCGACTGGTGTAGGGGAATACGTCTCTGGAAGCCAGAAATCGGCTGGGTTGGATATGGTCCCGAGGGGCAGGACTGGATCTGAGCCCAAAGTGGCAGGTGGCAGGGGGCAGGGAGGACTCGGTGATGACCTCCTAAGAGGCACTCTGGCCAGGGAACAGCAGCACATTAGAGCTGACCCAGAGACAGGGAGAGGACAGAGGGAGGGCTTGTCGCTGGCGTGCTCTCTGCTCCCCAGGTCCGGCCCCCTCCATGAAGCCCCAGGGACCCATCTTTGTGAGCCTACCTCACCTGGGACCTATCCTGTTCTGGCTGTTCACCCGATACTCAGTGACTGACTGGTGCAAGGACTTGAGGACCTTGTCCTGGTGCCCACCCTACAAGACCGTATTGCTGGTGTGGACAACCGTCTACTCCCTCATGGGGTGAGCATGTGCTCCTCACATGGGACCCCAGGACCCACTGAGATGGGAGCAAGTTTCCTTATATCCAAGCTCCTCCAAACGGGAGAGCCCATCTTCCCTGCTCAAGGGCGTCCCCAAGACAGAAGCCTCTGCCCCCAAGGATTCTGCCCAGCCCTTTCCCTCTACCTCTCCATTCCCCCATCCTTCCTTCAGCCCACCCTGTCCAGCTCTTCCCAGCAGCCCTATGGCCACACCAGCTGGCCACAACCTTCCCTTGCAGGGAGCCTCCTCCAGGAGCCCCGGGACGCCCTCCCACTGTGCCTCTGCCACCTTCTCTCCCCAGCTATGCCTCCTACCTGGTATGGAAGGACCTGGGAGGAGGCTTTAAGTGTCGCCTGGCCCTGCCGCTTGGCCTCTACACTGTCCAGCTGCCCATCAGCTGGGCCGTCCTGATGCTCTTCCTGGAGGCCGCCCACCCTGGACTGGTAAGGCTCCAGGAGCGCAGTGCTGGAGAGCAGTAAGACAATGGGAGACCACCAGCCCTGAGGCAGATGAGTGAAGTCGGGCCCTGGCAGGAGACTGGTTGGCAGCCTCCTTGGGGCTCTTGGGGTGCGTGGAGCCCAAGGAACCGGACCCTGGAGCTCAGGGTTACAGAAAGGTGGAGGGCCCAGCCCTAGCAGCATGCCAACCTCACCCCTCTGCTCAGGCCCTGCTACACCTGCTTCTGCTCTACGGGCTGGTGGTGAGCATGGTGCTGGTCTGGCACCCCGTCAACAAGCTGGCTGCGCTACTGCTACTGCCCTACCTGGCCTGGCTCACCGTCACCGCCGTCCTCACCTACCGCCTCTGGAGGGACAGCCTGTGTCCGACGGCCCAGCCTCGGCCCACAGAGGAGGATGGCAGCTGAGACCACAGGACACAGGAGATGAGGGAGAAGCCCGGGAGTGAGGGCAGTTAGCCATGGAGCCCAGCATGGCAGCACAGGGCCTCTCCTGGGCCCTTGCTGCTGACCTTCCTTGGGATCCAGAGAAATAGGAAGAGAGAAAATGTTTTTACACTTGGATAATAAAATCAAGTCAGTGATTTCGCAGGTATGGTGTGAAGCGTGCATTTGAGTATGGTGTCAGGGCTGCGGACTGGTGATAATAGCCCCTGCCCCGGGTGCAACAGACACACGAGAATGGCACGTGGACCCACTGTGGGAATTGGCACCATCTCCACTCCCCTTCTGCCCTCCAAACCTGCGTGGGGTACTTCAATTTGTTAAAACAAAAATCTCTTTGAAATATCACATAAAATCTAAAAAGACAAATAAAGCCAAAAGTCACATGCTAAGATTCTGTTACACATTAGACAGTGTATTAATTCATTCATCATTTGTATAGAACACATACGTGGCTGCACAACACGTGTCATGCTGACTTTATGTGATTATTACTTGTGATTGTCTCACATACTTTAATTTTCATATCGACTAATCACCTTAATAAAAGGAAAAGCATTTAGACACAAGAAGGATGTAAGCTTCAGGAAGCTGAGACTTGAATTCCGCAGGAACTTTGTCTGGGGTCTTTCCCTTTTCGAGGCCATCCTGTGACCTTTCGCTCTGCCTCCTGCCTCCTCTTATTTTCTTCTCCACTAGTTTCCCAGGCCTGGTGGTGGCCAGGAGCAGTTGCCCTGGGCTGTCTCCCCGGTCCCTGAACCAGGCCCACTGGAAGGCTCGGACACCTAATGGTCAGGTGTCTTCACGTTCTGCCTGGTAGGATCATGGTGATGCTTTTTAAAATTCCGATTGGACACTCCGGGGATGAGGCCTGGGCATCGACATGCTTTTCCATGTGCTTTAAACCCCAGCTCCTCAGAGGCAGCCAAGATTGAGAACCACCGCTGAACTCATACCAGGGCCATTATGAAGCACTGTAAACTATGCATGCTCAGGGGGTCCCATCCAGATGGAACCTTCAGAACCTAGGGAGTGGGCTCCTGGCATCTTTGGATCTTTGCTTTGTGAAGTTCAAGCGCTCTGGGCCTGGCTCATTTCTCCGGCTCCACTGAGCACTGACACTCAGCAGTGCAGTGAGCTCAGTTTGGGGCTGAAACAAACGGTGTCCTCTCAGGTGCAGACCCAAAGCCTTGCAGCAGAAGCCAGCAGGGCCGCATCATTGGGAAGGGGCCTGGGTCCTTCCAGAGCTCACCCAGCCCCTCTTCCTGCACTGAGGGCATGTTCCAGTCAGCAGGATGGGTCACGTGAGCTGTGAACAGCAAACACGGGGGCCCACCCAGCACTGTGTCTGCTGTCCCAGCACAGGGAAGGCGCAGAGTGGAGACTGGTAGAGTTGACTGATCGCATGACTGAATAAATGAACACACTGTCATATTTTTAAAAACTACTAGGGATTTCACTCCCCACTCTGGACCACCTGAAAAAAGAAGATAAGGTTTTTAATAGTTTTGGAAATTTCTTCTGGTTCTGAGGTATTCCTTGCGGTGTGGCCTTCAGGCCAGCTGCAGACCAGGGAGTCAGATCCTCTTGAGAACAGAGGACAAATAGAAGTGCTGTGGTTTGCAGTTCTGACCTGGAGTCAGACCAGCCTGGGACCAGAAACTGACTCTGTCATTCATTAACTGGTAACCTACCTTGTGCTACCTTTTTTTTTTTTTCTCATCTGCAAAATGAGGACCTCACAGGTTTATGGGGAAAAGATAACAGAGGGGAAAAGGTGTCTGCTGTGGAGAAAGTGCTCAGCAAAAGCTCTAGGATGGGAAACCAGGAAGCTGCTGGTTAAACAAGCATCCACTTGCTCTAGGCCCAGCACCACTTCCTGGCTTCCTGCCCGCCAAGAGAGTGACCCCCTCCCCCAGGCCTGGGGGCAGCCTGACGCCACACACGCACAGTCACCGGCTATGTCTTGCACATTCCTGCAGGTTCTCTCTCCATCTGAAACTGGTAAAAGCTGCGTTTAGTGCTGGGGATGTAGCTCAGTGGCAAAGCTCATGCCATGCATAGGTGAGCCCCTGAGTACAAGCCCCAGCCATACCCATGCGTGCATGTGTACACACACGTGTGCACAAACACACACACATCTTTAGTTTCACTTGTAGCTCCATTTGTACATACAACTGCACTAAACTATAAATGCTATCTATTGTAGTGTAAATGATCTTCCACAGCCAAGTCAAAGTACCCCCCTTGCATAGCAGCCCTGGTGAGCCGTCCAGTTGCTGCTACAGAATGGCACAGTCAGCCCCACTGCAGCCGGACAGCAAGGACAGGAGAGAAGCGAAATACACACACCTTTCCCTGAGCACCCCTCTTGCAGCCTACAAGTCATCCTCAGCTCCGCACATGAACCCCATAAACTCACTTGCCAAGCTGGACTTGTCCAAGTTGCTCTTTGGATGTTAGACATGCTCAGTTCCGAAGCAGACATTTCTTTTCCATCTCTAAAGGAAATTTATACAGCACCAATAAATACAGGTTGGCCGAGGATGGGCTCAGCAGCCTCATTACTTAGGTCCTCACCTCAAGTCCCTCCCACAAGTGGTCGCCCTAGAAGCACTCACCATTAGCATTGCCACCATGTCACCTAGGCTTCACAACATCAATGTTGCAGATTTTAATCATGCTACCTTCGGACTCTGGAAGTCAGGTTGACTGTCTAAGACACACATGCCATATGGCATGACTGACCACACCAGGGCAAGCTGAACCCACAAACCTCAGAGATAGATGCCTCAAGCTTTGGACACATGCCTGGAGAACGAAGTTTAATCTGTGCAAAGTCCTTCGTCCTGGGAACCATGATAGCCCAACACGGGATGAGCCAAACCAAAGAGAGTCTTGGCCTTGGGCAGAAGCCCAGCCTAAACCTGCAGGATTGTGGCACTCGAACTCATCCTCCGCTCCCAAAATTGTCCTCAAAACACAACAAAACCCACTTTGCACCAGCTCTTCGGTGGCTGGTCCAGTTGTTGCCAGTTTTTGCAGCCTGGAGACACAGAGGGCATGGCTAGGAAGCCAACTGAGAGGTACGTGTCTATTGGACAGAGGTTGGTCAGCCAGACTGGGGGACAAAGTGCAGGAAGTGTTTTTTCTGTGTGCCTCTCCTCCTTCCACCTCCAAGCCCATGGAGCCAAAGCCACCGAGACCTCTACAGGCCACCTCCATATTGTAGGCTCAAAATCTCCTGCCTTCCTTGGCCGTAGCGGCCCCTTACCCCTATCTCTTGAGGCTCCCCCCTGCCTCTGAGTACAATTTCAGAGCCTTCCCGGCGTTCTCCCTTCTTGTAATTCCAGAAAAGAAGCCCTAGATCCTTCTGTTTTAGGAATCTTAATGCCAATTATCACTGGCAGGCACAGGTCGCTGGATCCAAAGCCCGACTTTGCTAAGGATCCCCTCAGATCTCGATGTTCCTGTTGTCCTAGATAGAGCTCACCAAAATAACTCCCTCTGTTCCAGGCACCTGCTCCCCAAGGGCATCCAGACAATGGTCCCTCTTCTTGCTTGCAAGCGGAGCGGGGGAGGGGGGTGCGGAATCCATCTTGGGGTCTCCACCATGGCCACTCGAGGCGCGACTCACTCCCCAGCCTGACTCACTCCCCAGCCCGGATCCCTGAGGCCCCCCCAGGCCCACACAGAAATTATCTGCACGAGGAGCACCAGAGAAAGCCCAGCTCCTTCCACCTGCGCCCACCCAACACTTTCCCAGCGTAAGGGCTGGAACGCTCCCTCAGAAACTGCTGTCACGTGTCTCCAGCAGGCCGCCAGGCCTCACAAACACAGCTCCAAAGACTAATGATACTATTAGTCACCCTCATGGGCACCACGCTTATCAGTCACTTTCTTCAAAGACTGGAAGTCAGGCGAAGCCGAAGAGGAACTTGGCAAGGCTAGGAGTGGCTGCCAGCAGGAAGGACCGCAGGGACCAAGACTAAAGTCCTGAGTGTCCCTGGGAGGGTTTCCTACAAGGCAGGAAAGCCTTGTGTCCTGTGGAGAAGGCTGAAGGCTGGGCCTGCCTCCTCCATCCCAGCTCAGACTCCGGGAGATCCTTGGCTTCCCCCCAACTCCCCAGCGAGCCAGAAGCCCGAGTGTTTATGTCAACATAGTGGTTGCCACAGTGGGCAGGCTCCTGCCCGCCAGGGGGTGTCTGCTGCCCAAGCCTGTTGTTTGTGTACCTTGTCTCAGTAGTGACAGAGGGAAGGCATGGCCAGCTGGGTCTCTGGGGCAACGCACTGTTGGGGTCCCAGCTGTCCCTGCACATAAAGCACCCACACCACCAGCGCACCCCCAGGGTGTCTTCTTACACAGGGTGAGAATTTAAACTTTCCCCTGGTGAGGCTCCTAGTTTCCACCAGGCCCCGTCCTGGCCACCACTCCTTTCCCAGCAAGGGCAGTCCCACATTTGGCCAAGACCCAGGGAACGGCCGTGTGTGGCCCCATCTCCTCCTCCTCAGCCTCAAGGAGAAGCCCTGAATGCTTCAGAAGTGAGCATACGAGGTAAAACAGGAAGTAGTGGGCTGCAGCTTATCCTGGGCCTACCCTGTTCCTGCCAGGTACCGGCAGAAGTCAGCAGCGCCCACAGAACAGGGTCTCTGTCCCCAAGAAACCGAGATGTGCTATCTGCCTGTAGCCCTGAGACATAGACCTCAAACACTTCCGAACCTGCTCTCCTTCCAAACCTCCCCAGCTCCCCCATACCATCTCCCTGCCTCACTCCGTGGGTCTCCAGGGCAGGAGGGACTGGATGGTGAAGGGTTAAGTGGGTGAATCTGAAAACACAGAGCTCTGCCTCAGTAGCCACTTCCCCTCTGGGCCTCAGTTTCCCCACCAGTGAAGCAGACAACCTAGCACACAGTACCGACCCCAAACATCCTTGTGAGAGTAAAGGAATTTGTCTACAAGTGCTTAGCGTAACAGGCTGCTCACAGCCAAGGCTGTGCTGATGCCAGCCCTGCTGTTACTGAATTCCGGGCAGCATAACACAGCAACGCAAGCCCAGCGCTCGGAGCCTGGATGGCTGGGCTGCTGGGTTCAAACCTCACATCCCACTCACCCTACAAAGCCTTGAACGAAATACCTCAATACCTTGAAAGAACTTTCCCCAATAGGGTTAATGTGGGCTGGGGGCAGGGGATGCCGGTCCTATAAAGAGTACTATAAAGAGTACGGTGGCAGCTGCAGGGGGAGGAGTCAGGCCCGGGCATCTGATTCCCTAGATTAGCTGCTGCACTGTGGGGCCTATGAGGGAAACTGGCCTGACTCAGAAAGGAGAGCAGGAGACCAGCCAGGAATGCAGGTCCAAAGAAGTGCCATAAATAGCCCGCCAGGGCTCTGAGGCCTCCAGGGGTTGCGGGTGGGGGTAGGGCTGGGAAGGAGGCCTAGAAAAGGGAGGCGTCTTCAGGGGCTGGGGTGGGCCCTAGGCATTCTCTCAAAGGTCAAAAGGCCTGGAAGAGGTCTTGGCTTTGAGGAGGACAAGCCTGGGGCCACCTCTGTGCTGTGGGGTGTCCCAGCCCGGTTCACCTGCACCTGCCCACCCTGCTCCTTCACCTCTTTCTTCCAACCATGCTTGAGCAGAGCCCACAGCTCAGCCCACACTCACACGGCCAAGTGGAACAATACAGGCCCATGAATTATTTCTCCCTCCTAACTCAGGATGACGCGAGAGAGGCAAAGCAGAAGAACTCTTCCTTAGGGAGGAGGCTTTTCTCTTCTGAGGAAGAATGAAAGGACAGATCCATTCATCTGCCCGGGACACCGACCATCTCAGTTGATTGGCGCACTTCCCCAGAGCGACAGTGGCCGGGAAATCACACGAGCAACGCTTTAGCGGTTCCAGGCACTTGGGTGCAGCCTTCGAAATGAGGTTGGATCCAAAATCAAAAGACCTGGATTCAAATCCTCACCCATCTTGCACAAGTCACTTCACCTCCAAAGACTCTGGCTTCCAACTTGCAAAATAAGACCGATAATTCACACAGGCAGAAGCCTCCGTGAATAGATGTGAGCACCTGTGTGTTTGCCTGCCTGATCAATGCCCCAGATGTTATTAAGACTTTGAGATCTGCTTATTCACCTTTATTACTTGATGTTTAATGTTGATGAAATAATCAGAATGAAATAAATTCTTTGCATTTAAATGTTGTATGTTTGCACCATAGTAAATATACCTTGTTATTAATCAGTTGTTACTGCCTTTTGGTGGTGCTATCACTTCTACCCTGAGCTTGATACTCCCAGAAGTGTTTGCAAATATAACCTCTGGCCCAGAATGTCATTCGTAATAAGTCTAAGAGGCAGGGTGACCACAGAATTTCTTTTTTTTTTTTAGGTTTTTTGAGGCAGGGTCTTGCTTTGTAGTTCAGGCCGGCCCTGAGCTCAGCCTCAAACTCACATCACAGCAATCCTCCTGCCTCTGCCTCCCGAGGGCTGGGATTACAGGCGTGAGCCACCATGCCCAGCACTGTGGTATGTGGTACTAGTTGCTGCTGGGGTGAGTCTCCACACCCAGTATTGTTATGTGGTTACCTGGGATCGAACCCGGGCCCTTGCGCTTGCAAGACAAGCGCTGGAACCACTGAGCTATATCCCCAGCCCCAGACCACAGAATTTCTTATCCACGATGGAACATTCCCAGTATTCGTGCATATACACCTGGGAGAGACCAAGACCATGACAGGTAGACTGAAATGCTACTCACTGTGTGCTGCTCAGGACCCCCTGGAGCAAGAAACCCCAAAAATGCAGCCCCCCCTAAATCTTCTCCAGCCAGACCATGCAAGAGCACCCTCCCTCCACTGCCCCACCAGCCAGTCCATTTGCAGCTGTTTTCAGACCAGCGCCCATTGTTCTCAAAGCCCTCATTTTCCCCTGTGGGTGACCTGGCACCTCCTTCCCTTTCCCCTGCACAGGGCTCAGAGAGTTCGCAATGCCCAAACACAAGCATTTGTGATCCCCAATAAACACCTATCATGTGAGCCACAAAAACTTCCCAGCTGAACCAGAGTTTAGCTCAGTGGCACAGCTGCCTGGCAAGCTCAAGATCCTGAGTTCAATCCCCTGTACTGCAAAAAAAAAAAAAAATAATAATAATAATAATAATAATAATAATAAAGCTTCCCCACTGTTATTTTTTCCTCTAGTTTCAAGAAGCTTCCATCTGACACCCTGGCTCCCGCTGCTTTCCATCTTTGGTCCAGCCTCAGCTGCAAACAGACGCTGGCCTTGTGTCTCATCTGTGCAGAGACTACGGCTGCCCATCTCACACAGAGGAAGAGCCAGGTCCTCAGGAGAGCCCAGAGCCTGCCTCCACGGCCCATGCTGCCTCTTTGGCCTCTGCTCCTGGGCCTCTCCAGCCACATAGGAGTCCACACCGGAAGGCCTCCAGTTAGGGCCTTGGTCCCTGCTGTGGCCCTGCTCACAATGCTTCCTTCCCCCGTCGAGGTTCTCTGTCTCCTTCAGATAGTTTTTCAAGCATCTCCTTTCCAAAGTCCTGCCCTGGCCACCCAGTGAAAGTGTCATCTCACCTCCTGCCACTTTCTGTTCTCTCTGCCCGGAGCAGGACCAACACCAACCAAGCAGAGCACTCCACAAGAGAGACGTTGCTTTGTTCTTTGCCACAGTCCCAGTACCTGAACTTGCCGCTGGCAGGGAGCAGGTACTCAATAAACCTTTGTCAAATAGGCAAAGGCCCAGCTAAGAGGGAGCACATTGTGGAGGCTACCTGAGCCCTCTGGAGAGCACACAGCTTAGGCTCTAATCCCGCGGGCTCCACTCACGAGCTATATGGTCTTAGACAAGGAGCACAACCCTGCTGAAGCCCCGGGGTCCCCCTGTGCAGTGGGGACTGGTACACACGGCCTCCCAGCGCAGTGGAAACCACTGAACTCTGTCCAATCCGGTTCAGCCGTGAAACTCAGTGGCTGTGCCCAGTGGGGCTCCAGGATAACTTCGCATCACCTCAGACTCACACAGAGGAGGCAGGGACCTGACTCACAGCCCAAATGGTCTCCACCCCCAGGTTTCACCCAAGTCTTCCCCAAGGTCTGCCTTCCCTCATCCCAGTGTACCAGGTAAAAAGCGCTCAGGTTCATTTGCAACCACCACTTTCCATGGCCAACTTACCTCACTTCTCAAGGCCAGAGGGTTCTCCCCCATATCTCAAGATGGCAGCCTCATGGCCCCAGCCACAGTCCCCTCATCTATAGGGCTAGGAAGTAGGGTCAGAAATAGAGGGAGGAACCCAGGTTGAGATGAGGGACAAGGGAGGGAAAAGCTGGCCAAGCTTCCCCACCTGCCATCTTCCTGTCTTTGCTACTGATAAATAGGGGCTACTCATGGCCAGAGTTTCCATTCCCCTATCCTGGCACCACTGTCACTCAATATGAAGAAGACCGAGGCGGAGGGCGGGGGGAGGGGTGGGAGGCCTGTTATAAAGCCCAGGCAGAGGAGGCAGCCAGAGCCTGGTCTGCTGGGCCCTCTTTCCTCATTCCCAGCCACACAGAGCTGCTGACAGCTGCTTGGGGCGCTGCCGCCCAGCCTGGCCAAACCCACAGCCTCTCCTCAGCCGCTCAGTGACTCCTGCACCACAGCCACTCATGTCCCAGAAGGAAGAGGCCACAGAGGCCGCCGCGGCCGCGGCACCAGCCTCCCAGAATGGGGAGGAGGACCTGGACGACTTGGCAAACCCTGAGAAGCTGAAGGAGCTCATCGAGCTGCCGCCCTTCGAGATCGTCAAGGGGTGAGACTTGTGCATGGACTGGGAGTGGTCTCCCCACCGGAGAGAGGGGCTTGGGGAGGCAACTTGTGTGTCGGGCAAGGGCAGTCAGGGGACACAGTAGCACAGCTCTCTCAGCTTCTTGGACTCAGAGCAGGGGTAGGAAGAGCACGTAGACGCAAAGGCCTTGAGAAGGAAATCACCGCAGGCCTCCTGGAATCAAGAGTCACTTGCCTTTACAGGTAGTAGACATTTAGTCCCAAGGAGTTTCAGGAGACGCACATTTAAAGACAGCTCCAGTCAACAGCCCCACCCTGCCTCGTCCTCTGCTCCTAATGGGTCTGTCTCCATGCATCTGTCTCTGCTGCTTTCTATACAGCTTCTCTCTGGGAAGAAAATCCCAAGGTAGGAGGCAGGTTCATTCTTTCTCAAGGCCGAGTGAGAAGTTTTTGTCTTGCTGAATCTCTTCTGCGTGTCCTC
The DNA here is from genome assembly GCA_004026965.1 of Petromus typicus. Taxonomy (NCBI): domain Eukaryota; kingdom Metazoa; phylum Chordata; class Mammalia; order Rodentia; family Petromuridae; genus Petromus; species Petromus typicus. The sequence continues at coordinate 107,202 of PVIR01001408.1, read as the reverse complement.
GGGGACTTTCCGTCTCCTTCCACCCAAGGGGAATAGTTGCATCACAGACAAAGGCCAGAGGCTTACAGACAGAATCTGTTGGATCAAGGATTTAGCTCAGTGGTTCCAGTGTCTGCCTTGACAAGTGCAAAGTCCGAGTTCAATCCCTGGTGCTACATATCACAATGTCGGGCGAGGTGTACTTGGGAGGTAGAGGAAGGAAGATTCCCATGAGTTTGAGGCTCTCTTGGGCTATGTAGTGAACTCAGGGCCAGCCTGAACTACAAAACAAGACCTTGTTGCAAAGAAAGAGAAAGAAAGAAAGAAAGGAAAGAAGGAAGGAAGAAAGAAAGAAAGAAAGAAAGGAAGGAAGGAAGAAAGAAAGAAAGAAAGAAAGCTGTTTTCAGCCACTGCCTGAGGACGGGGGTGGGGGGGGGGTTCCCAGAAAAAGACCCTGAGGCTCTGACGAGGGGCTGTGCACAGTCCTCTTGCTGACTTGCGCTATCTTCTCTAGGAATTAAACCATACTGTCTTCCTCATTTCCCTGTCATTCCTATAGAGGAGACCCAGCTAGATTATTAAACAAGGCATAAAGAAATCGGGGACTACATTTTGTCTCTGAGCCCAGGGTTCCTTCAGGGGGTCGCCCACGATGTATCCAGGCTTAGAGGTGCCTCGCTTCAGCAAAGTCCAGAAGAACAAAGGGCTGAGCTTGCTGTTTTCTGCTTGCAGAGTGATTTCCCAGTCTCTGCTTCTGCTTTATCATTCCCAACAAAGGAAGTAAACACTACTCAAGCCCCTGGGTTCCTTCTTGCTCGGAGGCTGCCTGATTCCTTAGGCATGAGGAGCCTGGCGCTTCCATCTGCCCACATTTGCCCAACAGTCTCGCCCTCAGCCTAGGATTAAAGGAGCAGCTGAGCCCAGACTACCACAGATACAAGGAATGCCTAGAGCATCCAGGCCAAGAGCACTCCAATTCCAGTGGCTGTCCACGAAAGGGGAGCCTTTGCCTCTCACTGGGGTCACACACACATGCAGGTGCACACACTACCCTTCTACAGCACAGATTTCCCAGGAAGTGAGTAGGGCAGGTCCGGGGTAGAACTAGGAGAAGTCTTCAGGGTTGAACACGCTCTGGGGTCCCAGGGCAGTGGGTCCCCAGGGGTTAGAGCCTCTGCTGCAACTGACCTCTGAGCAGGGCCTCACTCTCACAACGCAGCTCCACTTTACACAAGGGAAACTGAGGCTCAGGAAGACTGAGGCCCACAGAACCAGGAACTGGCAATGCCCAGTGGTGTCCTGGCCACCTGTTGGTCTCTCATTCATCCTGGGCCCCCAGTTTCCAGGACAGAGCTCCACGTGTGCCCATCTTTAAATCAGTGAGGGCCAGAGGCTTCTCATGACCCCAGGTGCAGAGATATCGTCGCAGGGCCCTTCTGACAGTATCAACCCTTCAGGCAGTAGAGATCTGTGTGCACCCAGGCCATGATGACAGCTATGGAGATCTGTCCCCTGGGTCCCTCCGGGTAAACAGACGCTTAAAATAGTGCAGAGGTGTGGCCATCCACACTGAGACGGGACAAGGAGGCAACTTCCCTCTCCTTCCTCTGCATATGCCGTGGAAATCAAGAGCTGGCATCAGCTCCCTTCTTGGCCTGGATTCTGATTGAAAATGGCTCCAAACTGTTCCGTAGATTCAGGATGGAAAGAAGCAGAAGGGCAGGTGGCTTTCCAGGAAGCATCTGAAATGAGCAAGAAGCGAGGCAGGAACAAGGAGAGAGATGCAGCGTGCAGTGGTCCTGGCTGAGCGGGGTCCTCGGGATGGAAAGCAGCCTGAGCAAAGGAGCACAGCAGGAAGCGCTGGGAAAAGGTGTGAGCAGACGCCAACCCCATTGACCTAGGGGTCAAAGGGAGCAACTCCTCCTGTCTGTGTCTGGCAACTTCCCACGCTGTCCTATCCTCTCTGTGGAGGAAGCATTGAGATCAGAAACATCCTCGAGTGTCAGAAACGAGGAGCTAGAAAGTGCTAAAAGGGCAGGAAGGGCTGAGATGCAACCAGGTTTGGTAACACGTACAGCGGCCCGGTGAAGGACGCGGGGGTGGTGCCACCCATCAGTCCAAGCTTTAATTTCTTTTTTTTTTTTCTTTTTTTTTTTTTTTTGAGACAGGGTCTCACTTTGTGGTTCAGGCTGGCTCTGAGCTCAGCCTCCAACTCACATCACAGAAACCCTCCTGCCTCTGCCTTCCGAGGGCTGGGATTACAGAGCCACCACACCTGGCACTGTGGTACATGGTACTGGTTGCTGCTGAGCGTGAGTCTCCACACCCAGTATTGTATGTGGTGACTGGGGATCCCAACCCAGGTCCTTGCGCTTACAAGACAGGCCCCAGAACCACTGAGGTAAATCCCCGGCCCGAAGCTTTAATTTCTTGACTGTGTGATTGTCCATAATCTGGAATGTCGAATTATTCAGCTCCTCAGACTAGGAAACTAAAGTTCAGCACTAACCAGGGACAGGTGGGTCGCTAAGAATTAATAGGAGTACGGTGTGCCCCCCAGGACTGTCCCACCGCCAGGCACCACAGTGCACGAGAAGAGGATTCTTTTTAAGTCCACAAATACTGACTAAGAATTGTTCATTTCCTGCCTGACCCCCTCCCCCATCACAGTTATCCTTCACGAGGGAGAGGTTTTACCTTTTCTGGGGCTTTATCCCCAGCACCTGGGTCCCACAAAGTGAATGAATGAAGGAACAAATGAATAGGCACCTGTGATGTGTTAGGCTCTTTGCCAGGCATGGTGACAGGAAGTGAACTGGGGATGGCTTCCTGTGGACAGAGCCGCAGGATATGCGGGGGACCTGGCAAGGCTGCACTTAGATAATACTGCTGGCACGTGCCCCTCTGTCTGTGAGGGGCACTCTGGGCTAGAGGGTGGCAGTCTGCCCCATCTCCACATCTGCACCTCAGGGCAACGGCAGTCCTGCCTCAGAACACCTGGAAGTGTCTCTGTCTCCAGCTGGACCTATACGACTCTGCAGAAAGCCGACCCTGTGACAAAGGGACTGACACAGAGCAGAGATACAGGGCAGATGGTTGCACTCCTGCCAGCCACGCCCTTAGCCACACCGGTCTTCAGAGTGTGCGGGGAGCTGCCCACACAGAAGATGACAGGGGAGAAGGGGTCAGCTCCAGGCTTGCCCTGGCCAGGATGGGCCCATCCTGCAGATCTCGAGCTCCCTCCCCAACTCGAGACCCCTCTGCTTCCGCTCGGCTTGGCTCCACTCAGCGCTGCTCAGCTCGGCTCAGCTCTCCCCGACAGCCCACTCGTTGGCATCCCCTTGGACAGTGGTCTGAAAAAGACAGAGCCTGATGAAACCGACAACCCCACCTCTTTCAAAACCAGTCCCTGACAGGTCTAGCGAGGCGAAGCTGAATAAGTCAATATTCAATCAGTGTGAGTAGATTTTCCCCTCCACGGGGTGTTTGGGAGCAAATGTTTAATCTCAGCCCAGCTTCCCCAGCCTCCAGGTTGCTCCTCTGAGCTGTATAGATTTATGCTTAGGCAGTGAGAACCTTTTAATGGGAACCTGAGGGAAATATGTACATCACATTTCTTCTCCCCTATCAAGCAGGCCATTTTCCCAGACTTTGCTAGAGTGTAGGGTTCTGGGCTCCCGCTCAGAGAAGTGCGAAGCTCATCGCCTGGTGGAAGCAGATGAGTGAAAACAGCCTTGTTTGTGACGCTGAGGCTGTGGCAACAGAACAGGAGCAAGAAACCTCACACTGTTGGTTTCCATGTCTGAAAGAAGGACAGGAGGGCCAGGATTTAGCTCAGTGGTTCCAGTGCCTGTCTTGCAAGCTCAAGGACCTGGGTTGGGATCCCTGATCACCACATACAATACTGGGTGTGGAGACTCACCCCAGCAGCAACCAGCACCACATAGCACAGTGCCAGGCGTGGTGGCTCACGCCTGTCATCCCAGCACTGGGAGGCAGAGGCAGGAGGATTGCTGTGATGTGAGTTGGAGGCTGAGCTCAGGGCCAGCCTGAACTACAAAGCGAGACCCTGTCTCAAAAAAAAAAAAAAGGACAGGAGTCGGATTTGGGGAACTGCAACAGCATTTCTTTCCTGTCCCCATAGCAACACACACGCTTGTGGGCACGCACATACACGCGCATACACACGCACACACTCACTCCTTTAGCACTGAAAGATTGCCTGGGGTTTAGAATGAAATATCATCTTATTAGGAAAACAATGTTTGCAACTGAGAAGTGAGGTGTCTCTACCTCCTTCCTTCCACTTGGTTGGTGTTACGGTGTTACCCGGTGACCCCACGCCATTGCCCGAGGTGTTGTCCAGCTCTGCAGAAGTTTCCTGCCATTTCATGTCTGTCCTGGTGGCCCTCTAGGACCTGGCTGCAGCCCATAACACCTGACTTGACCTTTTAGTTCCTTCTAAAAGATCTAGATGCCCATTGAGAAGCCAAGCAAGCTCCAGCTTGAGGCAAAGCCAAAGGGAAGATGTTGCCTTGCCTTCGCACCTTGAAAGCACTTCTGAGACACCCAGTCTGGAAGGCCTTGCTGAGGGACACAGCAGACTCTGGGGCCACTGCCCAGAGGGGTCGGAAATGGATATTTATAGAGAGGTGACCTTTCTTCCTCTCCCTTGGGCTTCAGGTTTCCTTGGGTCCTCTCCACCTGCCTAGGGAAGGGGCGGGTGTCAGCTCTCCAGCGAGGCTGAAGGAAGCAGTCTTTGTGGCCCCTCTGCCACCACCTTGGGATAGTGTGCTGGGCTACACTGAGTTCTGACCGGGCTGCACTTGGCAATACTGGAGCAGTGCTTTGGGGGTTCCAGACAGAAACCTGAGGGGCCACATAGGCAGCCACTGCTGGGGCCTCCAAGCCAGCCAACCACGAATACTTCCTGAGGTCCCCACTAGAGAATCCTCCCGAGTTGTAATGAGGCAGGGAGGCCAGAAAAGGCCTTGAAGAATGAAAAGGGGTTGGGCAGTAAAAGGTAAGTGCTGTGTTTCTCAGGAGCAAGATGGCATTCAAGAGACTGAAGGGATCCCTGTGAGTTTGGGAGCAGTCTAGCAGGGTTACCGCAGCTCAGAAAAGCTCCGCGCCTGGGAGTATACAGAGGGGACTGACACAGGAGAGGGGAAGCATCGGGCGATCCATTCTGCTGAAATGTTAAGTAAATAATAAACACCTCCAGCTAGGGACAGAGGGGCTTAGGGAGCTAAGTATAGTACCCAAAGGCATCCTGGGGCTGGATCCCCAAACACGTCCATCATCGCAGTGGAAACTTCACTTGGCAGCAAAAGACACAGGGATTCAGGTGGGGAAAGCTTGGCAGTGGGGGAGGGAAATTACTCAAGGAAATTACTGCACGGAAATTACTCAGCTCCCTGGCATCTGCTGCTCATCCTTAAGCAGCCTGGGCCTTGGGACACCAGGGATTCCCCCGCAGCCTGGGAGCCTGCTGACCTATCTGGGAAAGGGAAGGAGTGAGTAGTGCGACAGGGCATCTGCAGGCACAGGAGCAGAGAGGACACGGCGGGTGGGGGGGACCAGCTCTCACACTTGCCAGGCAAGTGCTGTGCTGAGTAGCTACAGCCCAAGCCCCAGAGACTATGCTGCTCAGGGAAATGTTCAGCCTCTCATCCCTTCCCCTCCTTCTGACATTTCAGTCCTGCCTGTTAAAATCTTCTCATTTTCTTGGCCTACAGACCTACAGGGATCTTGCCTATTTCAGGAAAATAAATGCATATGCAGATCCTCAATTCTGATGTCTTCTCTAGACCCTCTCCTTTCTTCTCTCCTTCCTCAAACTGAACTTTCCAAAACATCTGGACTTCTGCTGCTTTCATTCCCAGGTCATGCTTCTCCCCCTCGAAGCCACTGAATAGTGATGCCATCCTCCACCAAGCCAGGGATTCCTTTTTAATTTCAGGCTTTCCCCCAGCCACACCCCACAGGTCTGGGGCTACTCCACTGATTTCTAGGGACATTACTTTTATTCATTATTCCTTCAATAATTGCAAATGGTTCTCATGTGCCTCTTGAGTCGAGGTGAAACTTCAAAGAAATTCTATCAGATGTTCCCTCCACTACCTGCCAACCTTGTCAGTCTTCTAACATTCTTCTTTGTGCACAAATTCTTGGTCCAGCTGCTAGCTGAGAAGCAGTTAAGGTAGAGGCAAAGTTTTTCAAGATTCTGAGGTCACTCATTACTAAACACAGCTTAATTACCCCCAAGGAACCCTTGGGGAATCTTGTCACACAGATGCAAAGTCTTGGAAACTAACAATATGACAGACTTGAGAAAAGAAAAGAAAGAAAGGACAGACTTGAAAAATGGTCAGCAGGGCAGCACAGTTCTGCAAGGCACAGGCCACGCCATCCTCAAAATGCAATTTACATGAGCTACAATGAGGAGAAATAAAAGCATGAAATGTTGTGCAAAATCTTTGTCTTGCTCTGTCATGAGAAATTTAGCATGCTTGCTACTTGGAAAAATTGCTTTTTGAGCATTGCTTCTCCAATGTGGCCACTTATCATAATCCTCTAGAGAGGTTTTGTGGTTTGATTTTCCAATGCTGGTATCTGGGGCCCTTCTCCAGCCACTCTGGTTTCATTGGTCTGCTGTGGGGCCGAGGTGCTGATGTTTGTAAGCATCCTCTATGAGCCTGTAACCTGGCCAGGTTAGATTCATCACTACAGACGCAGTCTCAGTGTGCTGTGTTGGGAGAGATGGCAGGAACAGCACATGATCAGAGTGTAAACCCGAACCCAAATTCTCTCCTTTTCCCCATACTTTCGGACTCTCCCCTTTCTTTTCCTCCCTGACATGAGCAGAGGGGAGGCCAGTCTATGTCAGAGCAGAATGTCTCAGAGATCTACCTCCTCTAGGCAGGTCCCATGAAAAGAGCTGGGATCCTCTCTCGTCCATCCTTTTTGTCTTCTTGGCCCACAGGGAGCGGCTACCTGTCCACTTCTTTAAGTTTCAGTTCCGGAATGTGGAGTACAGTTCCGGGAGGAACAAGACCTTCCTCTGCTACGTGGTGGAAGTACAGAACAAGGGAGGCCAAGTGCAGGCTTCACGGGGGTACCTGGAGGACGAGCATGCCGCAGCCCACGCAGAGGAAGCCTTCTTCAACACCATCCTACCGGCTTTCGACCCAGCCTTGCGGTACAATGTCACCTGGTATGTGTCCTCCAGCCCCTGTGCAGCCTGCGCTGACCGCATCATCAAAACCCTGGGCAAGACCAAGAACCTGCGCCTGCTCATTCTGGTGGGGCGGCTCTTCATGTGGGAAGAGCCCGAGATACAGGCCGCGCTGCGGAAGCTCAAGGAGGCGGGCTGCAGGCTGCGCATCATGAAGCCCCAGGACTTCGAGTACATCTGGCAGAATTTTGTGGAGCAAGAAGAAGGTGAATCCAAGGCCTTTGAACCCTGGGAGGACATTCAGGAGAACTTCCTCTACTACGAGGAGAAGCTGGCGGACATCCTGAAGTAGGCGCCACTAGCCTCCTGTGAGTGCACCCTTGGGTCGAGGGCGAGAGGTCAGGGAGTGGTGTGACACGGACTTGTCTCGGGAAGGATTGCATTCTCTGCTTTGGGAGGCTTGTAAAAACATTTTAGAACACAGCTTCATTTTTCGTTTTCCTCGTAAGCCCTGTCCCTAATCCCCTCTGGATCTCCCCTGCTGCCTTTTCATTTTGAACTAACTTCCCCATAACTTGAGAAACCTAAGCTTGACAGAGTTTTGGTTTGGTTTGGTTTGGTTTGGTTTGGTTTTGTTTTGTTTTTGTTTTTGTTTTGAGACACAGGCTGGCCCTGAGCTCAGCCTCAAACTCACAGCAATCCTCCTGCCTCTGCCTCCTGAGTGCTGGTATTACAGGCATGAGCCACCATGCCCAGCTCTGTAGTATGTGGTACTGATTGCTGGTGGGCATGAGTCTCCGCACCCAGTATTGTATGTGGTTACTGAGGGATCGAACCAGGGCCCTTGCGCTTGCAAGACAGGCGCCAGAACCACTGAGCTAAATCCCTGGCCATTGACAGAGTTTCTAAAGCTCTGAGACAGAATGACCCTTGGTGAGATTCAGACTGCACGAGGGCCTGTCGCTGAATAATAGCAGGGAAGATATTAGGCCCTAAGCACGCCCCGTACAGGTGCCTAGAAGTACCCGACACCTTCTTGGTGTGCTGCTCCCAAATCCACTGGTGATTTTCACCCTTCAGGGACAATTCTCTCATCTGTGGCCATTCTCAAATCCCCAAGCAGATTTCTATTCAACTTCTGTTTTGGGCCAGACCTGCTTTTATGTTTTCAAACAAATGGTTATGCTTTGAAGGAGATCAATAATTATTGTGTGAATGAATAATGCAAGAGCATTTTCCTTACCGAGAAGAGTTCAGCAGAACTCGTGGAAAAGCAAAATGTTGGAATGAGGATAATACAGCAACAAGCCAGTTGATACAGGATTTGGAGAGAGTTAAAAAAAAAAGATGTTTGTAAATCAGGTGGAAGCTCAGAAATAGTCTCCTACAGATATCGAGAAGTGATAGGATAACTGGAAATAAAGATTAGCTATTTAAGCAAATAATTAGGACACAATTAAGGCCAATTTGGCCGCTTGCTGAGGGTAAATTAGACTTTCAGAGAAACAGGCCAATTACCCTCAGGATGAAGAGTACAGGGATCCTCTCCGATCTTCTTTTGAATTTGGCCCGTTCTCGTTTGCTCCCACGGAAACGCCATGACCAAACCGAGCCCTTGATAATGCCAGAACCACTGATCAAACCACCCTCATCTGCGGCTCCAATTCCAGAACAAGTCACATATGAATAAAACATGAAAGCGGCATGCCTCCATGAATATAATTCAATTTATTTCTGGTGTTTCTCCTGCCTAATACATTTAAGAGAAGCTGCTGCTTCGTAGACACAGTGAGGAGGCATCAATGCGCCAGAGGCCGACGCGGCAGGCGTTTCCTGTTAGCCAGGCACGCAGCATGGCCACCCGCTCCCAGGCTGAGCGCTGGCCAAGCCACCCAGACACGATCTGTACGTGGCCATTTCTAAGAAACAGCAAGTTCCGGTCACTGGCCTCAGCGGGTCTACAGTAGGACGACAGCATGTGACATTCTGCTCACATAGTCAGTGACGAGCGGCAGTGAAAACAGACCTCAGCACATGCCAAACTGACCTTTTTAAATGCTTTGAAAAAACTAAATAGATGCTGTGATTACAAACCCAGTATAGACCATGGAATGGCAACTGGCAGGTTCTCATCCCACTATGCCTGTTTCTTTTTTGTTGTTGTAGTTGTTTTTCAGACAGGGACTTGCTTTGTAGTTTAGGCTGGCCCTGAACTCAGCCTCGAACTCAGCAATCCTCCTGCCTCTGCCTCCCAAGTGCTGGGATTACAGGCGTAAGCCACCACGCCTGGCACTGTGGTATGTGGTTACTAGGGATCAAACTTGGTTCCTTTGCACTTGCAAGACAGGTACCAGAACCACTGAGCTAAATTCCCAGCCTTATGCTTGTTTCTTTTCTTTTTTTTTTCTTGAGATACGGTCTTGCTTTATAGTTCAGGCTGGCCCTGAGCTCAGCCTCCAACTCACATCACAGCAATCCTCCTGCCTCTGCCTCCCAAGTGCTGGGATTACAGGCGTGAGCCACCACGCCCAGCTCTGTGATATGTGGTACTGGTTGATGCTGGGCGTGAGTCTCCACACCCAGTATGGTATGTGGTTACCGGGGATCGAACCAGGCCCTTGCACTTGCAAGACAGGCACCGGAACCACTGAGCTAAATTCCCAGTTCCTTATGCCTGTTTCTTAAAACATCTTTCCTGAGCCACTCCTTCTACTTAGCTCACTAGCAAGTCCTCAAACATTTTGCTTTGCTTTGGGTTTTTTTCCCGGGATTTTCATTTTCAATTTAAATTAAGCATTCAAGGAAGATTGAAAAGATCCTTTGGTTTTGCATAAAGATGGGTTGACTTGATACCAACCTAGTAAAAGAAATAAACAAGTTGGAGAGAAAAGTTCATTTCTAAATCCAATTTTTAAACTATAGACTAATACTGGGCACCTCCCTTTAGAATATAGCACAACTGCCTCCTCTGAGCCAGGAACAGACCTGCATGCTCTGAGCTGCCTGGCTCCTGAAGAGAAGACGAAATGTACCAAGTTTTAAATGCATGAAAGACAGTTGTAAACTAAAAGCCCAAAAGAACAACCCTGCTTAATTAAAATAACCCCAAGAAATGAACAGTGGTTAAGTAAAATGTGCCTCATATCTCTTATTACATATGTTGTTTTTAATGTTTAACCATATAATTGAATCAGGAGAACAAAACTAAAGCAGACTTTAGTTCTTCTAAGACTTTTTCTGTGTGAACCTAAACAATGAATCAAAGAACCAAGGCCAGTTCTGGGTCAGCCAGGACCCCATGGGAGGCACCCAGAAACTTAGCTTGGAAAGTTACTGGTAGCTGTGCGGGGGGGGGGGGGAGAGCACGCTCAGTAACATGTTGTGTGTTATTTCCGAAGGTGTGCCTGCCGCCACCAAGGCACAGCAGAGGCACGCAAGAGGCACACACGCCACCCAAGACACGCCCATCCTCCAGACACCACTGAAGCTAACAGCACCGGATACCCACCAACCCTACTGGACAAGGCCCTCTGCAGATTCCAAAGAGCTTCTCACCGCCGCGGTTCACTTAGGCTGTGCTTCTCCTCTAAGCTGCTATTGGGAGAGAAGCCAGTGAGCATCTCCTAGGGAGGGGGCTGCGTCTCCCCGACTCCCCGGTGTGGCTGCTTAGGCAGAAGCCTCAGGCCGAAGGTACAGACCTTTGAATATATCCAGGAGTGCATTTTATGTTCAGTTGGGCTGTTTTTGTTGTTTGTTTGGGTTTTTTTTTAAGCATCAATAAAAGAAATAGCGTGGTTGTTCTGTGGCCTGGTTTCTTAAGGAACTCTGGTACCAGGAAGTTACCATGGACACTGAGTCACTGGCCTAGGAATGTCTGAGGCTAAGAACCAACCTATGGCATTTGAGAGAGAAAATTAACCCAGCCGGGTGTGGTGGGCACGTCTGTTATCCCTGCACTCGGCAGTCTGGGGCAGGAGGATTGCTGTAAATTCAAGGCCAGCCTGAACTACACAGTGAGACCCTGCCTGCGTCAAACAACAAAGACTAGATTAAAGTAGGTCTTGTTTCGACAACACAGGAATTAACATTCCCATGCAAATGTCCCACCATCCTGACCTTTAAAATCTATTTTCTTCTGAGATAACTTGCAAATGAGAGCCTGCCCCTTTCTCTGAAGGCAATATGGTAGAGGGGGGAACTAAAAGCACAGAAATATCAGAAGACAGCCACATCCCAGGTGAGAATTAATAAGCAATTAGCTTCTCAATTAAAGTGAAGATGGCGGAGTCCCGAGTCTGTATAGACACTGAGTACGGTCCTGGACAGCAATTGCAGGGGCAACTGTATCATTTCTTGTAACATCTGCTTGAGTCCTGAGTGGAAGCAAAGTTTCACATGGGCATTTCTGGGTGTCCGTCAAACTCTTCCAAGAATGACATGCTCCTTCCAATTATCAGGCCATTCCCCGCTTCCCCTGGGCCTAGGGAGGCAAGGCACTGGAGTTTGACCCCATGCCTATCTGCAACTGGCAAAGCCCTTTATCACATCCCTGTGCACTCCCAGAGTTCCACTTCCAGCCAATCCTGGATGAGACAAGTTTTTGTTAAAAGAATCAAGGCTCATACTCAATGATGATTAATTGTCATTTCTTTAAAAAGGAAGCCTGGAAAACCAATGTTGGGCCCAAATGTGAAGATTTATTTACACTGGGGTTGGGGGTAAAATTTAAGGATAAAGCATTTGCCTAAAAAAGCACAAAGCCCTGGGTTCAAGGATAAAGCATTTGCCTAAAAAAGCACAAAGCCCTGGGTTCAAGGATAAAGCATTTGCCTAAAAAAGCACAAAGCCCTGGGTTCAATCCCAAACATGACCAAAAAAAAAAATTGTGCTCCAATTCTGTTTATTAGCCCACTTTCATTTTCAATTTTATGCAGACGCTCCCTCCCTTTTTTCCCTCCAATTCCACTTCATGTAAACAGAAGCTAAGCTTCAAGAAAAGCCGCAGCCCAACACTTGGGAGACCCACCTCACACCTCCAGCACCCCATGCACAGCACCAGAACACAGATGCGTCTGCTTCAGAGACATGAAGTGAAAGAGGTTTGGAAATCACTGCATATCAGGCTGAAATGTGATAAGAACACCTGTCTAAAGTCCGAAGATTATACCTAACCAGGGCTTTCCTACTGGCCTAACAAGTCCCCCTTCTAAAATCCGGTTCTTTTACACTCAGGAATGTAGCAGGCCCAGTATTCATTCCAGTGAGAACATCAACAGCCAGTTTGGCTCTTTCGACTGTCAGCATCACAGCAAGTGCAAAGAGAAAAGTGCTGCCTCTGTCAAGGGCTCCCTGGTTGGGAACCGCTGATTCACCGGGTCATTAACTGAGCCACGCCAGGCGCTTACTACACACGACTACAAGACGAAGTCCAGCGTTTTCAATCACAGAAACCATGCAGAGCAGAGAAGATCCAGACCCAGGCTTCCAACTACGCCGATGCCTCAGTCTTCACCATACTTCCTTCTTCTTCTCTTGCTACTCTTCGCAGTGGCCCCTGCTGGGCCCTTCCAAACGAGGCTACAGGTTTATCTTCAGGCAACCTATTCCTCATCTACCCAGGCATAAACAGAGAATCTCACTTAACCCTAAGATTTATTTTTCCATTTTTATCACCCAATATTTCATATTAACAAATGTCAGACTCAATTTTTTAATTAGAAAAAAATTCATGTTTCTCTCCTAAGATGCATCTGATGCATAATACCAAGGTAAGCACACAAACCAGATCCCCCAAGTAATTCAGAGTTCACCATTCCCCGAATTTCACAAAGCAGGGAAACAATCAATGCTGCCACCTAGTGGCCAGCCAACAAACTGCCTAACATATTGGAGCAGAACTTGTTAACCGTGTTCTATTCTGGTTTCAAGCCAAGGATTCCTGACCCTGCCACGAAAAAACACAGCAACATCCCCAAACCACCCGTCCTCCAGAGTCCAGCCCCACGTGTGAGAGTGCAGAAATTCCAGCCTGCTCTACGAGACTGGACACTTCACGTGAAAAGCTTCCTCTTCCCACTCCCAGGTCAGCTTGCACAGTCCTATGGCCACGCAGGGATGACTTCCGGGAACAAGGACACAGCCAAGATGGTCATTTGTTCACAGTGTGTACACGGTAATCTTGATGTCTGTCGCCTCGAACACTTCCTCAATGATTGCAGAAACATTTTCCCACTGCAGACGATCAAGACCGCATCCAATCCTAAAAAAGACAAAACAGCTCTAAGGGCTGCGAGGGGAACTGCTCTCTCCCTCTCTGGGTACGTCTACTCAAAGCACCGACGGTAAGTGGCCACATCTCAGGAGACAGCTCCAGCATCACATGGCTCATTCCCCTCGCCCCATACACGCGCCGCTGAGCAACGAATCGCCCATGCACGACACGGCAGACTCACTATCCTGCTGTCTCTACTGAAGAGAGCTGGGTGTGGATGGGTGGGAAAGGCACTATTTTCAAAACACACTGACGATAATGGAATGTTAAAATGAAAAGAGAAGAGGGACAAGGGACAGGGTCACTGCAAAAAGGAGGGCAGGATAAAAAGTTGGGAAATGCTGACTGACATAAAATCTAGAAAAAGGTCTCTGCCTAAACTCAGACAACTGGCTCTCTGGAGACTTTTAAGTCTGGTAATTTGTCTACCTTTAACTCTAAATTCTCAGTTAAGCTGAGGCTGTATTCTGGTAAAACGGTAAAGCCCACCCATGTCTGAGCCTTGCCTGGGCATGGAAAGGTCAGTGACTCCGTTCTTCAGACAGTGGCACTTCATGGCCTCCAAGCTCTTCTGTAAGTTCTCATACGTCGGCTTGTGTGAAGCCCTTTTCTTTGTGATCTAAACAGAGAGAGGATTCATTCAAAATGACAGTCCATGAGGAAATCATCAGATTCTTCCCTCGTCTGACAACTAAGCGTGTGTGATTACAGGATAATCTGAAAGGAGGAGGATAGACCTCACATGCTCCTTCCATACCGTGTATGGAAAACCCACCATTCCCTGGGGACCCCAGGAAAACCCACTGAACAGGCCCAAGAAATCCACACTCGGCCTGGAGCAACCCCTCCTTTGTCAAGGAACCCCTGAGACTGATCAATTGCGTTGGCTGTCAGCAGTTTGTAAGCAAAGTAGTGATAGTGCCTGTGCCACTTCCAAGAGCCAAGCTGCACGCCCAGAACAAGGCAAACACCACACACCACCTGGAAATACCATTCGAAAGCTATTTCAGGCCTGTGCTGGCTTGCTTTTTTCTCTACAAAAGAACATAAAGACACTGGTAATTTTTAAAAACACTAAAAGTCACCAGGCATGGTGGCTCACACCTGTTAATCCCAGCACGCAGGAGGCAGAGTCAGGAGGACTGCTGTGAGCTCCACGCTGGCCTGAGCTGCATACTGAGTTCAGGGCCAGCCTGAACTACAAAGCAAAACCCTGTCACAGAAAAAAAAAAAAAAAAAACCACTAAAAATTCACATCAGCCCTAAGGGGCAGAATTCAATAGGACTAGACATCTCCCCAGTGAGTCTGCTGTCTCTGTATGGCACTAAGTTACCGCCGAGCACCATGGCTAAGGAAGCCATAGCCCCCAGGCCCAGAGCCCACACAGATGGGGAATCCCACATTCAGGCCGCAGGTGAGGAGCAAGGCGTTACCTGGCACTGCACAGGCAGCATCATGTAAAGTTCCCATTGGGGAGTCTGTCTCCTGAGACACTTTCTACCTCACACTGACTGGGAAAGCATTAAGGAGAGGAGGCATCCCAGGCCTCCACGAGTCTCCAAACGCAAGTCTGCAGCATAGTTCTCTTGTGCACAGTGCTGGGCTATGGCTTCGGCTCCTTTCTATTCTAGGGTGCAGGTGGCCGGCACCACAGGACCCGAGTTGTCCCAGAATCAGCTATCCGAAGGAGCACAAGGATCAACACAAATGCAGTGCAGCCCCTCTGCTCACCCATTTTTAGGCTGTACATGACCTGGCTCCATCTTACCAAATAATATATATATCGCCCTTCTCTCTTCAGAACAGCCACTTCTCCAGGCTTCTTTTCTATGAAGAACAGTTATTTAGTAATAGAAAGAAAAAAGGAAAATCAAAGTACTGATCCCTATTTTTCAGGGGTTATCTTTATAGATTTGAGTCTACATCAGAACTAACTTTCAAATGTAAATAAACTGTGAACCTTCCGCTCCGTATCTCCCTTCCCAAAGACTGTACCCCTTAACTTACAGCATACTTCTACTTTCCTCACACCCCAACCTTTATCCTGCCTCTGCCTTCCAATATATTCCTTATCCACTTAAATATTGTCTTGAAATTGTTTCAGAATGAACCATTTTTTAAACATACGTTCATGCAGTAAAGATCTCCTTACACTGAGCTATGTTAAACATTCTGAGAAACATCAGAGAGTTCGTTGACTAATAAAGTTTTAATCCAGAGAAGGACTCATCTTTGCAAATAACCATAAAACAAAGTAGCTGTTTCTGCCCAAGGCTGGAATCAGAATGACTGGTAGATACTGATTTAGTAAGCCTGCAATCTGCTCTGCGAAGTTCTCAGAAGCTCCCCATGTGATTCTAATGCACTGCTCTGATTTAAAGTTACACTATCAGGGCCGGGGATTTAGTTCAGTGGTTCCACTGTCTGCCTGGCAAGTGCAAGGTCCCAAGTTCAATCCCCAGCGCCACATACCACAGTGCTGGGTGTGGTGGCTCAGGTCTGTAATCCCAGCACTCAGGGAGGCAAGAGGCTGGAGAACTGGCGTTGAGTTCCAGGCTAGCATGGGCTACACAGTGAATTTAGAGCTAGTCTGAACTACAAAGTGAGACCCTGTCTCAAAATAATAAACAAATAAATAAAAATACAGTATCAGCAGGAAAAGGTGAAGAGGTCTGTTAAGATGAAAGTTTCTAAACTTCTATTTGAAAAATAAGAGCAACAGTTAAGTACAGTATCTTGAATGTCGAGGAAACACCTGTGATATTGCTACACACTTTGGAGTTATTAAATGTTTCAGGGAAGTAGGATTAATTTTATCAAGGCCATTTAATGCAAAAGGAGGAAGAGATCAGAAACTTGGATAAGACCTCAGACTTGGTGTGGTAAGCGGTCAAACCGGAGGCCATTCTGGTGAGGAAAACATCTGAAAACGAAAGGCACTGTCCTAAGGAACCGCCCTGCATCGCACTCTAATGATTAAAGTGTAACAGATGACCCAAAAGCATGTCACCTGTGGCAAAACAGGTAAGCTGTTTTCAAAACTCACGTTGACTTAACAGCTCCTGCACCCCTCCAAATTTCTTCTTGAAGAGGACAGCTATCCCAGCGCCCATGCGACAATCCTCACTGATACAGTGGGCTAGAGAGTCTGTTTTAGGGCATGCAAAAAGGTCTCCTTTCACATACGAGATCTAAATGCGCAAAGGAAAAGACAATGCTTTATTAGATACCTTAAAGCATTATGCTATTTCCTTCCTATTTTTATCCTGTGTCCTCAACACTATTTCTTTCCCACCCTTCCCGCAGCTGGAATTAAAGTCTAAAGTCCAGAATTTAAGGAGTTAACCACAGTGAATTAAAGCAAGCGTAAAAGGAATGTGACGGACGGTCCCTGCCTGAGACTGTATTGGCCTTTCTTAAGTAAATCAGCTAGAGAAAAACAAAAGAGACAATTCAATTATTGGTTTAATTAAGAAAGTGTTTATGCTTTTGACCTCAATTATTCTGAATTTCAGTTCACCGATAAGTTAATAGTTGCTACGCACTCTGCCTCCTTCTGGATCTTCATTAAGGCTGCTGGCCATGATACTGAGTCGCTATTTTCACAATTTGTGTCTTCCGCTAGAAGGGAAAAGTAGAAACGCTCTAGCAGCCCGAATATATTATGCGCAGACTGCCCTGACCACCCACTAAATAGGTTCTCTTTTGCCTCTAACGTTTATCGCGGGGTGTAGCTGGGTGCGGCTTCTAGGGTGCGACCCCAAACTGTTCTGGGACAGAGGTCGGAACGTGGGGACCGGCTCTCTTTTCCCGCTTTCCAGGAGAGAAGCCAAGGAGGCCTCCGGCCCCCTCGACCTAGGACGGTGTCGTCCCCAGAGGATATGGCATAGAAGAAACACGGTGGGGCTTAGCCGCAGTCCCGTTTGGACGAAGTGTGCAGGGCAGGGGCGCTACAGAAGCTCCTCGACTCTCCCACCCCGGCTGCGAGGTCGGGGAGCCGGATCAGAGACCCGAGGAGGTCGATACCCGGGTTACCCTTCACCTGCAAAGGAGTCGGCCTTTGGGAGGTCCCCGCCACGCGAGGAACGGCTCGGTCCGACCCTGGTAGGTGGGGAGCAGGGGACCAGCCCCGACGCGGAGCCAATCCCGGCACAGCCTAGACTGCACATACTCAAGATGGCCGCCCCCGCCTCCTAGCGGCGGAAGCGAGCCCCTCTACCTAGCGAGCCGAACCCACGCTCTGTGGTAATGTTCGCGGAACTTCCGGCGGCAAACTCCGTGGTATCCCGCCGCCTCCCGGGCATGCGTCTAGAGAGCCGACCAAGAGGAAGATCAGCGCTTGCGCATTAGCTCCGGGGTGTGTCCCCTTGTTCGTTTAGAAGGGGGTGGGTAGTTGGCGAAGGAGCGAATTACGCCTGCGTAGTACTACGTCCAGAGAAGTGTTTGAGTAGAAGGCTCTGGCGCGACTTGAAGGCGCCTGCGTAGTCCGTAGTCCGCCGTCTGCAGGAGGTGGTGTCAAATCCAAGAAATGGGCGTGGCTTGGGGGAAGAGTCTGCGCACTGCACCTCGGAGGGGGGGCGGAGCGAGCCCAGCTGGGATTAAGGGGCGTGGCCTCCGAGGCGCCTGCGCGAAGGCGGTTGGAGGGAGGCCCGATTCCCCTTTGTTCGGGTTCGCCATTTTGCTAGGCAGCGGCAGTGGCGGCGGCAGCGGCGGCTGGAGCCTCTGATTGGGTTTCGGAGTCCGGTACTGGAGCCAATCAGCGCGGGCAGCGAACCGGGGGAGCAAGGCACGGTGAGTATGAGGAGCCAATATCCAGCGGCCCAGAGCCGGCCCCAGCGCCCCGATTGGCGGGTCTCGCTGACCACTCAGGAGAGGCCCAGGCGCCCGTCGGGCCCGGGGAGCCGAGCGGGCCCTCGCCGAGCGCGGTAGCGGGCAGCCGGGAGCCGGGGCCTGGAAGCGTCTGGGCTCCCGGCCAGACCTACAGGACCCACTGGCGCGGGATGACGCCCAGGGGAGGCTCCTCGGGGTCTGGACTCGGCAGGGCGATGCTGCCGGCTGGTGATGTCCTCAACCCCAGACCAGTTCCAGGCCCAGGGGTGCTTGCTCCCCGGCCCGGGGGCCCTCCACGCACGCGCGCCGCGGCCTCGCCCTCGGGTCGGACAGGGGGGCCGCGCCCGGCGTGCGCGGCGGGGCCAGTGTTCCCCCCACCCCGTCCCGGTCGGGACCGCCCCGCCTGCCCGGTGACCCCCGCCGTCATTTCCTCCCCCGCGTCCCAGCCCGCTGAGCTCTCCTTCCTGGTCGGTCGAGATGCAGAGCAGTGCATAATCCGTGCTCTCTTTATCCCGAGAACGCACTAATTCTTTTCCCTTTCACCTTTCTTACTTTGTAGCGTGTGGGCTCAGTTTACGTCTCGTGGTCCCCACTCTTTTCCTGCTAACCTTTGTTTTAAACATGTTCCGAAACCGTAGTATTGCGTGGCTTGTTAGGGTGAGGGGAAATCGCCCGTGGTGTCTCGGTACAGAACAGTTTGCTGTACCTGGCGGCCCCTGTTTGCCGAGGAGGGAGTGGGCTGAGAACCACCTTTGCGCGTTGGAGGTGGACAGGTTAGAAACCCAGGCCGTGCCCACTGTTGGTGCTCAGCGGGTTTCCAGTCCACTCTGGTGAGTTCTGTGGCCCCAACCTGGGTCATTTTTTCTACCACACTTGTGGAGGCCGTGAAGCGTGAGGTAGAATAGAAGAGCATGCTTTGAAAAGAGAGAGAAGCATGCTTAGGAGCCCCAGATGGTGGTGTGTATTTGAGACAGAAAGGCGCAGTAGGCAGGGAAGTGGGCGGCGGTACTGAGAATTTAGGCGGGAGAGCCCAGTTGGTAAATGCACTTGTAGGTCTTCCGAGGGATTTTTTTTTTAAGCAGTTATTTCATCTGGAGCTGCAGATAGAGGAAATCTAGAAATAAATATAGAGATATGTAGATATATTTTCCCCCAAGATTGGAAAAAAAAAAAACTAGTTTCTTGGTTTGTGGAATCAGCTTCCTAACAATAGTTGGCTTCTTGGGAAGGGAAAAAAGTGAGCGTTTTATCCTCCAAAGAGACTAAAAATGGTTTTTATTTAGGTGAGGCCCTTGCAACCCTTGACACTTAGCTTTAGTGTAAATGCTCTTTTTCAAGAGCCGCTTTGCTGAGGTCATGCAAATGGCAAATTTGAGAAAATATCTGCTCTATGCTCTTGCCACTACTGAAGTGCTTTGCGCTTTTTAGGAAGGCTTTCTCTGGATTGTTTGCAAAGTCCACGTAATCCTCTCACATCATTCATAGAAATTAATGAGGTAGTGTGACTTAGTTCTGTTTTTTCAGCAAAGTCTGACCATGCAGTCAGACAAGGCTTGAACTAACTACGTGGCAGTGATCCTCCTGCCTCAGCCTCCTGAGTGCTGGGATTACAGATGTGTGCCACCATGCCTCACCCATTATAGTATTTTTAAAGGATGATATGTAGTCCCTTCAGAACTGACAAGTGACTTTTGCCGAACATCTTTGTAAAAGGCCATTGGCCATCTCTGCAGCCTGTACCTGTCTTGCAGAACTTTGTTGCCTGCCATTCCAAGGGACATAAGTAGTTCAGGCTGGCCAAGAATTCATGGTAATCTTCCTGCTTCGGCCTCCAGAGTGCTTGGATTATAGACATGTGTCACCACCCCTGGCCATCGGTTTCCTTTTTATTTCAACAACCTTCAGAACAGTGTCTGGCCTGTGGTATATCATAGTTGAAAGAAGTAGCAAATTAAGAAGCTCCAACCCAGAAACTTTTGTGGAGCGGTGGGGAAGTTGGGTAGCCTTTCATTGCCCAGGCTTACATCAAACACTAATAAAAGAACCCGCTTCATCTCTTGACTTAGAAAATAAATATAGAGGGCCACATTGGTGGCTTTTAATAATAGAAACCGTCAAAGTACATGTTAGTTGCATAAGGATACCATTTGATGAAACTTGTTTCCGTGCATTATGTTCGCATTGAGTGGTGGTGCGCACTTTATGGTTTATGGTTAGACAGGAAGGTTGAGGGCGAGGGTGTGTGTGGCAGTGTGGTCAGATACAGTGGTCTGAGGGCTTCTCGGATGGCTGTTCTTGAGTTTGGGCAGTTTTAGCTGTAGACCCATGTCCACATGCCATCAGTTCCTCCTGAAGGTTGACTAACTTTCCACTTCTGCACTTTGAAATCGTAGAGCAGAGATGCTCTCGAAGGTTTTTCATGCCAGCCAGAGTAAACACAGACTCTTTCTGTCGGAGAAAGAAAACCCTAGGCACAGTGTCAGGAGCAGAGTCAGACAGGTGAAATCTGGCAGCTTGCTTTTGTCACACTTGGGCAGAGAAGCCCTCGAGGAAGGACTGTGTCCGCTTTGCTCGCTGAAGCTCCCGGAAGTAGGGACTCAGCCTCACCACAAGTGGCATCCTGCGAGGTCTGGAACAAAACGTGAGGGCACTGATGCTTCTGTTTCTGCCCTTCAGGGTAGAGCAAACTCATTCTTGAATTGAAGCATTTGTGTTATCATAATAAATAGTTAAAAGAAAATCTGTGTGATCTTCTGTTTATTACTCATTCCCATGTGTGCTTCAGGTTCTGTTTCATGATTCAGTCTGATAAGGTAGGAATTTCTGAAAATGAGGCTGGGAGTGATACCATACAGGAAGGAACTTGGGCTGGGGAGACACCAGGAAGCCCTAAAGAGGGTGCTGTGTCCTCATCCGCCTTACCAGCTCTGGGCCTGTGTGACTTCTCATCCTCAAAATCAAAATGACCATGAAAGGTAAATATTTTGAATGGTTTTGTGGCTTGGCGGGGAGAAAATGAGTCCCCTGCCCTTCTGAGCACATAGCCAGGTATCCAGAGCCCTCCCCTGGTGCCTGCTTCAGTCTGTGTCCCTCCAGGAGTGCCAAGGGGGGCCATTTGGGGGACTCTGCTAATCCATACTCTCCAGCAAATACTCTGACCTCTTTATGAAACCTGACTGAGACACCTTCAAGGGGTTCATCTCACTGACCATGTGTAGTTGGTTAGTTTAGATAATTTGATCTTTGAAATTTTGTAATATATGAAAGCCTAGAGCAAAAAATAAAGAGGAAAGTTAATGTGCGTTTTTATGAATACCTTTCACCCCCTATTTCCAGGATCAATTACATTTTTTTTTTTTTTTTAGGTTTTTTGAGACAGGGTCTCGCTTTGTAGTTCAGGCTGACCCCGAGCTCAGCCTCAGACTCACATCACAGCAATCCTCCTGCCTCTGCCTCCCGAGTGCTGGGATTACAGGCGTGAGCCACCACGCCTGGCTCTGTGGTATGTGGTACTGGTTGCTGCTGGGGTGAGTCTCCACACCCAGTATTGTATCTGGTACCGGGGATCAAACCCCGGTCCTTGCGCTTGCGAGATAGGCACCGGAACCACTGAGCTAAATCCCCGGCCCCAGGATTAATTACATTTGATAATTAATGTAAGCTTAGTTTTCCAGTGAAGTCTTTATTCAGGGTTCACCATTATTGCTTCAATATATCTAATTGTATCTTTGTTTTCCACAAAGTGCCTTCAGATCTTAAGGTGTGTAAGATGGGTAAATTTGAACACTGAGTGCATATTTGGTGATTGTTTAAGGACTTAGTAATTCTGTAACATTTGAAAATGATGTTGATAGAATGATGTAAAGACAAATGAGTGTTAATAGATGCTACAGTGTATAGAATACAGTGTGTTGGAATAACAATAGTGTCTGGGATTTGCTTCAGCAGTGATGTGATGGAAAGGGGCTGAGTTATGTGGGAAGGTGGGTATGTTGTTGAAATTGGGTGATGAGGACCAGGGATTTAGCTCAGTGGTTCCCAGGTTCGATCTTGGGTAACCACGTACAACAGTGCCAGGCGTGGTGACTCACGCCTGTAATCCTAGCACTCGGGAGGCAGAGGCAGGAGGATTGCTGAGTTCAGGACCAGCCTGAACTAAAAAGTGAGTCCCTGTCACAAAAAACTAAAAAAGAAAAGAAATTGGGTGCCGGGGCAGTGGGGGCTCATTATGCTATTCTTTCTACTTTTGAATATAATAAAAGACTACCAAAATAAAAAGTTGAAATATGATATAGAGCAAGGTGTTAGTATTTAAATTCAAGACTAGGGTATATCTCAAGTCTTATCTGAAGAAAATTAGAACCTTAGTAAGTCACTGAAAGTTTTCCTTAGAGTCCTCCTTACCCATGGTCTTATTTTCCAGTTTCAGGTCCCCATTGTCGCTCGCAAACAGTTGAGTTTTCCAGTGCGTGTCATTCCTAGGAGTATGACAAAAGCTCACATTGCCTAACCCAAAGCAGAGTCGTGAATCCATGTTATGTAAACTACCCACCTACCCATTAGTGTCTTACTAGCTGCCTCGGTTACCTAACCGACTGTTGTTGCACTGCAGTGCTTGTGTTCACAGAATCCTCACTTCACCTAATAATGTCTCCAAAGTACAAGAGTTGTCCAGTGCATAAAACACGGGAGAACAGAGGTTCTGGTGCTACGTGGCAATATGCTGGGGATAGAGGAAAAAACAGGCTATTGCAGGGTTTGGCAGTGCCCAGGTGGTTTGGCTTGTAGCCAGACATCCACCCACAGCCTCACGTGGGCTTTTTGGAGGTGACTGGATCTAGAGGGTGATGCTGGGATTAAAGGTGTGTGATGACTGAATTAGTCCACTGATTGGTTTAGCACAGTTCACCAAAAAGGTGGGCGGCCCAGAAGGGGTAAAAGGGAGAGGCAGGCTTGCTGCCCACCCTGCAACACCCTGGACTGTTCCTCCTCTGCACTGCCTTTCTGCCATGCCACCCTGCCTTGGACCCAGCCAACTATGGACTGAAACCTCTCCAAACTGAGCTGAAGTCAACCTTTCTTCATTTAGCTGCTAACTTGTAGTGTTGAGTATTTTCTCTCCACAGTGAGAAAAGTAACCAAGATAGGACGGTTTCATATCCACTGGGGGTTCTAGAACCTCTTCCCTTGGATGAGAGGACTAATTGTGAATATCACTGTGTCAGTGGGAGGATTTCCTTTTATTCCTTATACTGTTATAATGTAAATTAGCTTGTTTGCCAGGCAGCAAATCAGTGTCACCAGTTAGAGAATCAAGGATACTATTCTGTAAAGTACATGTGCAGACCCGAAAACCCATAACCTGTCAAGAAATAAGATGAACATCCCTGCATTTATACTCTTTTTTTTAAAACAAATGGAAAAAATAGGCCTTGTAACAAACAGCTTTTACAAGTATTTCCGAGGAGTGAGTGTTGCAGTACAATATTGAAAGTTAAGGTCGCCAATAAGAAGGAACTAAAAAACACCAGGTGAGATGGCGCATGCCTGTAACCTCAGCACTCAGGTGACCGAGGCAGGAAGGTCACAGTGAGTGAGGCCAGTCTGGACCTTGTCTCAAAAAAAAGAGATAAAAGCATTTTTAAAATAGGTGAATATAGCATTAGGATATAGCTGTGCCATGAAATCCTCCGACGGTTAAAAGTGATAGCCCCCACACATCTCCTACCCTGTTTCCTTGCAAGTGCTGAGCACAGTGATAAATTATCAAGGTGACCTGTCTGGCAAGGGCTTCCTTGACGATCTCGTGTTCATTTCTTTCCAGCCCTGCTACCAGGTGTGTGTCCAGTGGGGAGCTTGCTGTGCAGAGGCCTCTGACGAGGAGGCAGCATGGAGCAGTACACGGCCAGCAGCAACAGCTCCACAGAGCAGATTGTCGTGCAGGCCGGGCAGATCCAGCAGCAGGTACGGAGGCGGGCACGTGACTCGGGAAGAGACCTGAGCAAGGTCTCGCACTGGACCTGGCACTTTGTTCAAAGTGCTGTCGGACAGTGACACATGGATCTGCCTTTCATGGGGGCTGGTAAACTGCCCCTTTTACCCCCGCAAGTCAGAACACTGAGTCTTGTTTCTCATACGGAAACTTGAAGTTGTGAGACAAGGTCTCACTCTAATTCAGGCTGGCCTTTGACTCATAGTGACCCTCCTGCCTCAGCCTCCCAAGAGCTGAGATTACAGGCAAGCACCACCACACCTGGCCTGCGTGTTTTCTCAGTGAAAATACAGAGCGCATCTTTGTGTATAGACACACTTTTTGATGCTTTTTGCATAGGTTTATTTTAGTGGAATTTCATTTTTTCCACCCCTTAAAGAAAAAAAGAAATGTATTATGCTTTCATTTGACTTCAGACCAGGATGGATGTCTGGGGAGTGTTTTTACCTTCAAATGGAACTTATCTAGTGTCAAAAAGTAGAAGGGAAGGGAAAGGAAGCATTGGTGGTGTGCTGTTTTGATCTACTGATCAAGCGAGGGCTCACATCTTGATTAAAGGAGGTGAATTACTCTCTGCCCTCCCCCCGGCTCTCCATTCGGCCAAGTGCGCTGTGGGGGGGGCCCTCTGTCAGGACTTCACGGGAGAATGTGCTGGTGATGAGGCAGAGTCACCCCAGAGGTCGCTTCTAGGGCATCCAGGTAGATTGAAGTCAGTCTTAGTTTGGGGCATAAAATTAGCAATCTTGTGAAAAGATCTTGGCTCCCAGTGATTCATTCATTCCTTATTTCTTAGAGGTGGTGTTCACACTGTTAGCACCTGATAAATTTTGTTCTTACAAACTTATTTGAGAAAATGAAAAGCATTAAAACAATTGAACAAGCAGAAGGGTAAAAAGTCCTATTTCTGAGGGGAAGGACCACACTGAATTTCTCTGTTGATGGTGTTTCTTGATCTTGTGGGGCTGTGGAGGTGTGTTTTAAGGTCGACTCAGGGCAGAGGGCTAAGGTCTTGGATGCTGTGCAGCAGCCTCCGTGTAGGGAGTCTACCTTTCGAAAGTGCTGGGTAGGAGGAGGCTTGTGAAAGAAGACTTCCCACCCCTCCTGGGAGAGGTAAGGAGCTCACTCATTGTCTTCCTGACACTTCTCAAGCTCTTCCTGTTCCTGTTCTCAGCAGCAGGGTGGTGTCACTGCTGTCCAGCTGCAGACTGAGGCCCAGGTGGCATCCGCCTCAGGCCAGCAAGTCCAGACCCTCCAGGTAGTGGTGCCCTCTCTGACTCTCCACGAGCACTGCATGGACTGTCCTGTGTCTGGTGCTGTCTGTGTCAGGGTCCCGAGCAGGAGGGGCGGAGCCAGTCGCATGTCCTCAGTGCTGCTAACTTGTCCTTCAGGCTGTTAGTACAAGGTAAATTAATACCTGCTGCCAAGTCATGTAGTAAGCACTGCGCAGGTTTCCCAAAAACTGTTTCAGCTAGTGTGTTTTTGGAGAGTGCCTGGGAAGGGTGCAGAAATGGCAGGAAGAAATTCTCGCCAGTGGCATCGGACTTTACTCCGTGCTCAGACTCTAATCTGATGCGGCAGCAGAATTCTGGGAGTCTGAGAAGAGACACACACCAGGTTCGCTCCGCTTCACACTTGACCACAAAATAGTCTTTCCATTTGGCAAGGTTTATCTAAACCTTGAAGCTCATTAGCCTCCTGGTAACCCAGCTGGTTACTGCCTTTCCTGGGGAGCTGGTGACCTGTTTGATCGCTGGCTGCTCAGACTTCCGTGTGCCCCTTGTTGGGCAGAGGTGGGATGTTCTTTCCCCACTTAGACACTACAGCCACTGTTGGAATTCTCATTGGATACTTGGATGTGTTACAAAAAGAAAACAGAAAAAAGCTCTTCTAAAGAAGTCTTAGACAGTGCAGTTAGAACGTTGTGTGTGGCCAAGTTGAATACGGTAACTGAAGGCTATGATTTAGCTGGTTCCCATGTCAAAACGGGAGCAGAAACACAAACCTGTTCTGTGTTTGATAAGTGGCACGATGCAGATGCCCTCCCGTTTTCCCTCCGTCGAGTTGGAAGTAATTCAGAGGGTGACCCAGGTGTACAGCTCACCTGGCGCCTCCCTTTACTCCTCACCCTACTCGGCGTCCCGCAGCCGACTAGCCCTCCTCCTTGTGGACGCCCGGCAGCAGTGTCTGGTGGTGACACAGCCAGATCCAACTCAAGTCAGGCTGCCCAAAGCCGAACCTGCAGTTGCTGCCAGTCTGTCCCAGCATCTGCAGAGTTCAGCCACTCGTCTGTGTGGTTCATGCTTGCTTCATCTTATTAATGTATTAAACGGTATTGGGGGTTGTCATTAACCACTTGCAAAATGGGAATGTAACATGCTTTTAACTGTCTGGCTTCTGTCTGGTGCATGTGACTGTGAACATCGTGTGTTGTGAACACTGGGCTTCTTGGTCTCCAATCCTTTGCCACACGCATGTGTAGCATGTTAATTGGGGTGGGTAGATAGCTAGAAAACCGCTAGTGTCTCGAAACTTGTCTCAGCTACTTAGATTCTATTTAAAAGACATGGAAACACATTATAGGAATCATGACACTTTTCTCTAGGGGGTCTCATTGTTTCTGGAGAATTTTAACTAGTGTTTCATGCAATAAGTCTGCTGTTAAATGTGTCCTGAAATAGCATGTATAAGCATCAGTGTAGCTGAAGGAATTTGTCAGATGGGCAAGAGAAAGCATGCAGTCATCTGGCTGGACAGTCCTTAAAAGCAAAGCACAGTTTTGCAAGGAGACAGCGAACCAAACCTGTGATTTCAGCATTCCAAAGCAGGGGTGGTAGGTGGCTGTGCAGGGTCAACACTCATCTACCACAGGCTTTGCTTTGACTGTTGTTGAGGCATACTGCTGCAGGCACCAAGCAGGAATATTTTCAGTTTGGAGATTTTGTTCAGTTATCAGTAGTTCCTCCAAGGTGAAATGAGCTTGAGAGTTTGGGACTTGTAGCTCTTGTGGATCATTCACCTCCACATCCGAAGTGGCCTGGCCTTGGCCTCTGGAAGCATTCCACTGGGTGTTTACTTTCACACTGAGACCCAAGATGAGATGGAGTGCTCTGAGTGACACGGTTTCTGGAAAAGTCCGTGTACTCGTGTACTTGCAGGAGCTTGAAAGTTGGGGATTACGTTGCTGTGCCTGATTGCTCGGCCTAATTTCACTACTTGTCATTGCTTCTCATTAAGCTACGAGTTCCAGTGTGAGCTCTCCAGCAAAGATTGCAGTGACCGGTGTGTAGCAGTGGGCTCTGAAGCAGCAGGCGGATCTAGATTCTCACAGTGAGGGGTTTGGGGAGCAGGGAGACATTGGATTGCCTGAGAGGCTGCGGGACGAAGCTCTCCTCCCCACCCCCCTGGCTGGTGCCAGATGCTGTGTACTTCCTTTAGGTTACCTATAGTTTGCCTTAGCCACCATCTCCACCACCTCTCTTACTGCCCACTCTCGTCCTCATCCTTGGGTCTCAAAAAGGCCAGTCAGTATCTCTGACATCTTAAACATTTTTCATGGCTACAGCCTCTGTCTGGTGATACAGTCCTTGTATCTGTGGAGGCTCTTCAGAGACTAGGTATGCTCCAGTGTATCTCACCTGAAAACATTCAACTGGATGTTTAGTGAGAGGCATCAGAGCTACCTGAAGGAGATAACCCGAGGGCCAAGAACTCACTTTCTTAGCATTTCTCCTGCTCCCACACCCACCCTAGCAGAATACTTCCAGTGCTTGTCTTTTGAGAAAAGCTATTTTGTGTCTTCTGTTATTTCATTGTTTTTATTTTCCTTCGTAGGTCCAGGGGCAGCCATTGATGGTGCAAGTCAGTGGAGGCCAGTTAATCACATCAACTGGCCAGCCCATCATGGTCCAGGCTGTCCCTGGGGGACAAGGCCAAACCATCATGCAGGTTCCTGTGTCCGGGACCCAGAGTTTGCAGCAGGTGAGGGCATTTTTTATGTGTGTCTCAGTGTCAATGTATTTAAGGATGGGTTGTTTTGAACACTGACTATTGATGTCACATTGATTGCTTTCATCTGTTGGTGGCAAGGCTATGGCACATGTGCAGCTGTGGGCTATTTAAAATCGTTGAAAATCCTAAAAGCTTCGCCATCGCTGTGCTATGCTATACATAGCCAATTACCTACTCTTGTGTAGTACTCTTCAGTAAGAACTTTGGTGTTGATTTCTGTAAAGAATATAAAAAGATGAGGATCTAGTTTATCAAGTGACTTAGATATGACTTACTGAATGCCTAAGGGCTAGAAGTTCTCTACAGTCTGCTTTAGACATCATCGGGTATAGTCGAAGTGTTTACCCTTTTATTTATCTCCATATAAAGGAGATGAAGATAGGGAGAGATGAAGTGAAATAGGACAGTTACATGCAACAGTCATCAGTTTTAAGATTAGAGGGACAAATTAGCACAAGTTTTTTTAAAAGTGCTTATATCTGCTACTAGAATGGATGCAGAGAGGTAGAAATACTTCTGGCAGTTTTAAATTAGAAGACATCTCACTGTCCTTTAAATATAAATCTTATCATCTCCCAGTGTTGATGAGTGTTGACTTGGATGGATCTTAAAGTGTTTTTAAATGTGAAAAATAATTTACAGGTCTAGACTATGATCTTATCTTAGGAATCAATAACCAGCTTCCTATACATCTGTATATTGTGTTGGTAGTTGCAGCAGTTATATTAGTGTCTTAGTTTTATGAAGGAATGTAATGTAACTTAAAAATAAATTAACCAGGCCAGCTGAGCCATGCAGGCAGCTGCCTGGCAAGTGCAAGGCCCTGAGTGTAATTCCCAATACCAAAAATAAGCAGAGGAATCAGTCATGATGATACTACTGACAAAGTAAACTTGCAACTTAATGCATAACTTTGGTTTGTAGTTGTACTGTGCATATAAGGTTTTTCCTTTCTTAAATATAGTTTATTTCCATGTTTTTCTTTGTTGTCATTTTTACTTCCTTCATAATAATCTGCTTGTCCATCCAAAGTTCTCATTACAAGATGTGTTTAAGGGCCTGTCTGGTTTTGCTTTGTGGGTGCATCACTGTAAACACCTGTGGGCACAGTAGTTTGACTTTGCCCAAGGGTGCTTGGGGTCATTTCTTTGGAGTGAGTGTTGCTTGGGGAAACAGTTGGAGCATTTTTAACGCTGTTAGCACATTTTTGCCAGGAGAGAATTGTAGGCGAGATTGAAAACAGTTGGCACATTTCTCCACACACAAATGGATGCAGCTTGAACTGTCTTTTTTTTTTTGAGACAGGGTCTCACTTTGTAGTTCAGGCTGGCCCTAAGCTCAGCCTCAAACTCACACCACAGCAATCCTCCTGCCTCTGCCTCCCGAGTGCTGGGATTACAGGCGTGAGCCACCACGCCCGGCACTGTGATGTGTGGTACTGGTTGCTGCTGGGGTGAGTCTCCATGCCCAGTATTGTTATGTGGTTACCGGGGAATCGAACCAGGCCCTTGCGCTTACAAGACAGGCGCAGGAAACACTGAGCTAACTCCCCGGCCCCAGCTTGAACTGTCTTTTCACCTGCTTTTCTCCATTTCCCGTGGCTGTTTCATTCCTGCCTCTCCCACCCCTCTGTCCAGCGCCTGCTGCACTGAGGGCGGGATACTGTGGGTGCAGCGACCCGACCATCTTGATTCTGGCTGCTGCCAAACAAGCCTCATAATGCTCTGTTTTCCGTCCATAAATGCAGTTTTTATCAGGAGTTCATGTAGCTTGAAAACCTATGATTTAATGACCTTATTTTTTTCTCCCATAAGCGTCTTTATTTCCCCACCTCCAAGTAAGATTATAACTAATCAGCTGGGGAAAATGATTTGTATATAAAGCTATAAGATCCAAGCTCCTCTAGAAGGCTTGAGACTTCTCGTTATTATTCTTTAACCTCACATAGTCCAAGGGTTTGAATGAACCAAGGGACTATTACTGAAATACATTTTATTTTTAAATTTGAGACAGCTTCTCATTAAGTATCCAGGCTGGCCTTGAACTTGGGATCCTCCTTCCTCAGCCTCCCTCAGTGCTGAGATTATAGGTGTGTGCCAGTGTACCTAGCTTTAATAGCCATTTTTTAAACAAAGACTACTTCTCAACCTTTTTTTGGATTGTATTTTCCATTTTAGAATTCTAGTGAAGTTTGTACCCTGTAAAAGGGGTGGAAGGGTTCTGGTATGTATAAAATTTTGCATATGATTGTTGATTAAAATCCCTAGGCTAGCCCGCATGTGGTAGCTCACACCTGTATTTCTGGCACTTGGGAGCCCGAGGCAGGAGGATTGCCATAAGTTTGAGGCCAGGCTGGGATGCATAGTGAGTTCAAAATCCGCCTGACCTATTATAGCAAGACTGTGCCTCAGAAAAAAAGACCAAAAAACAAACAAAAAATTTCTAGTCTGGTACTAGACCAGAATGAAACCAAAATAGGAAACAAAAAAGAAAAGGAATTAGAACTGTAGATATCCCTGTTTCTGAAAGCACCCTCCTTCTAAACTACAAGTTCTATTGGAGGAGCATTCAGATCACAATATATCTGTCAGACCAAGGGATTTGGCTCACTGCAAACAAACAAACAAATAAACAACAACAAAAAAAACCCTATGAGTACAATGCTTACATGGTCAGAGAACTAGTGGGCGAAAAGACAAAGATGCTGTGGCTAGGGTACTCAGTGGCTGTGTACTCGTGGATTGGGAGTACTCCTAAATATAAAATACTAGAAATTTCAAGACGTGGAGCCTTCCTGAATGCTTTCTCTCTTGATCTTCAAAAATTATATGAAAACATGACTCTGTACAACTAAGTTAAAGTACTTTTAAGTCTTTCAAGTTATAAAATTTCGAAGAAATATTTCTCAAACCTACTATGTTCCCATTGATACTGCTAATAAAGTGCCAGTAGTCATTAAAATAAGAATGTGGTTTTGATACCGCAGAATCCTTCACTTTCCCTGGTTGCTCTCTGAGGTTCACCTTAGGGACCACAGAGGAAGTACACACAGAAGGCTGCTGGACACTGGTGACAGTCCTGAGTTCAGGAGACAAAAATCAGGGGAAGAAACAGGATCCGACCTATTGTATAGTTACCTATTTTCACATAACAATAAATTATTCCTAGAAATTAATGGCTTAAAATAAAAAATCCCTATGGGTCAAGAATCCCGACAGAACTTAGCTGAGCTTTCTCACTTGGTGTCTCTCTCAAGGCCAGCATGGGGGTATCAAGACATCAGGTAAACATTTGATCTTTGAAAAGTATATTTTGAATATAGAATATTTCATCTGTAAAAGCCTTTCTGAATGTGCTTTTTAAAATAGCCATGCCACCACTTTTAATAAAGCAGATACCGATTCCCAGACTATCAAAATTCCCTGATCATTTTGGAAGTGGAAAATAAGTTATCATCAGTTCATAAGTAAGAGCAGCATAGGACTCCTGTCTTGTTCTCCCTCTAGAGCACTGCCTACTTACTTCCTGGAGGAATTTATTTAACAAACACCGGGACTGGAGAGATGTAGAGCCGTAGGGTACTATCCTGTGTCTTGTTCCGCAGATCCAGTTGGTCCCGCCTGGGCAGATCCAGATCCAGGGCGGGCAGGCTGTGCAGGTGCAGGGCCAGCAGGGCCAGACCCAGCAGATCATCATCCAGCAGCCCCAGACTGCGGTCACAGCAGGCCAGACGCAGGTAATCCCCAGTGTGTCAGCCCCGGGCACAGCAGAGAGGGGTCAGGCAACAGAGTGGATACCCCTCATTTAGCAGAAATGGGGTAGAGAGATATCCCTCACAGATGTTCAAGGGATCCTCCACCAGCGGCTTTCCCTGTGTCTGTCTCTGGAATGTATGCATCGTGTCCCTGTTCATTCATTTCTGCAGACCCAGCAGCAGATCGCTGTCCAGGGGCAGCAAGTGGCACAAACCGCCGAAGGGCAGACCATTGTCTACCAGCCGGTCAATGCGGACGGCACCATTCTGCAGCAAGGTATGGGGCCTGAGCTTCCCAGGGACCTGCTGAGTATCTTTTCATCCCGAGCCACCATGAGTGCTTCACAGTGTTAGTTGTTGTAAACACTTACAGTATTTTTTGAAGCTGCTCCCCTAAAACATATTTCCTCTCTGTCTTCATCGATTGTCGGTTCCTCTCCTATGACCGACACTGTCTCGATTTGTAGAATGGGATTTTCACAAGGGTAGCTACAAGACTGGCCTGAGGGATTATGATGTTTTTGTGGTCAAATCATTCTAAATAAAAATTGAAAGCAAGGAATGTCTTTACTGGGAAAAGGAGAGGTGTTTTGGTAGGCATTTTGGAGTGTCTTGAGACTGATGTTTTGCTCACTGGGATGAAGACATCCACAACTAATGCTCTGCTTGGGATGGAAGCCTTGCCGTGTGCGAGATCCAGAGTCAGGCAGGATGGAGAGCCGGTCCCCAGGCGCTGCTGCCAACAGGAGGGGCCTTAGCACACCGATGTTATTCTTGTCATAGACTCACTGTCAACTTGGGCTAAACATTATACATTGATAAAACTTCTTTCCTGGAGCAAAATGTCCCTATGTCTGTGAGCAGTGGGTACAGCTGTCATCAGACCCATAGAAACTTTCTCTGCTCCTTTAGAAAAGTATAATTGGAATCCCCAGAGGAGTGGTTCAGCCTAAGGATGGATTTAAACTCTACTCTGGGTCCCAAACAGTTCACAGAATTGCAAAGACTCGGAGCTTACTGAAGTACATGTAGCAAGTCAGTGGTGGGGAGTGGCAGAGCGCTTTTTCCCCACTGTGTTTTTCTGGGGTTTTGAGGGCATGCCAGCTAGAAGAGGGACTAACTGTATTCCCTTCTTCCCGTTCTGTGTGCCTGTTTTATGTTTTATTTTCTTAAAGTCACAGTCCCTGTTTCAGGCATGATCACCATCCCAGCAGCCAGCCTGGCAGGAGCACAGATTGTACAGACAGGAGCCAACACCAACACGACCAGCAGTGGTCAAGGAACTGTCACCGTGACTCTGCCGGTGGCCGGCAACGTGGTCAACTCGGGAGGCATGGTCATGGTAAGGGGTGAGATCCCTCAACTTGCTCTTCGTGACTGTAGTCTTCCATGCATCTCTTTGTCTTGAACTTTCCATATTGTTTCCTGTAAAACTGTACTTATAATCTTTGACTTCTTGGAATTGAAATCATCTTTAAATCACTCAGAGATTTACTGGTACAGTGAGATTGCAGTGAACTGTAATTGTTAGGAGCACCTGCTATGTGTCATGGCTTTTTCTGTGCTGGAGACAGCAGTGGAAAGACAGGTGTGACTATCTAACTTTATATTATCAGAGTTCAGATAATAGAACCGGACATGGTGGCTCATGCCTGTAATCCCAGCACTCAGGAGGCAGAGGCAGGAGGATTACTGTGAGTTCAAAGCTAGCCTGGGCTACATAGGGAGTTCAGGGCCAGCCTGAACTACAAAGTGAGACCCTGTCTCAAAAACCAAAAAGAAAATAGAGAAGTTAGAGTTGTATAACTTCTGTGGCAGTATCTTAGTGATTTGGTCTTGCTTGCCCTTGTGCTGTGTCATCTCAAGGCTTCTGCTGCTGCCATGGTGGGGCAGCAGACAT
The DNA here is from genome assembly GCA_004026965.1 of Petromus typicus. Classification (NCBI taxonomy): domain Eukaryota; kingdom Metazoa; phylum Chordata; class Mammalia; order Rodentia; family Petromuridae; genus Petromus; species Petromus typicus. The sequence continues at coordinate 73,290 of PVIR01001408.1, read as the reverse complement.
TTCTAGGAAGTGGAGCAGTAGACAGGCGTGTGACATAAAGGGTGACTATTTCGTTCTCTGGTTTCTGAGCCCCGAAGTGTTTGTTTAAAATTCTGACCTTCACTGTAAATGTTTTCCAGGAATCTGCACTTAATCAAGTGTCCTATGAAACTTTGGGGGGTCCTTCAGAAGAAAGTAGGTTAACGCAAGCTCCTTGCCAAGTCCATACCGTGTGTGGGAATCAGCTCCACCTTCCTCTTCCCACAGATGGTGCCTGGAGCTGGCTCTGTGCCCGCTATCCAGAGAATCCCGCTGCCTGGGGCAGAGATGCTCGAGGAAGAGCCCCTCTACGTGAACGCCAAGCAGTACCACCGCATTCTTAAGAGGAGGCAGGCCCGGGCTAAGCTAGAGGCAGAGGGGAAAATTCCAAAGGAAAGAAGGGTATGTGGAATCCTGAGGGCCCGGGGGCGGGCGGCAGGGTTCTACCTCCGAGACCCTCTCTGGCATGGCTTCTTTCCTAAGGTACCTTCCAAACAAGTGCAGTTAGGGCTCGTTTCCCAGGGGTTAGCATTTGTTACTGTCACATGTAACTTCAGCTACAGCAGCAACAGAATCCAACAGCTTAAATGCGGATTTATTTCTTACATACAAGAAGTCTCCATACAGGGACAGAGTTTGGCTGTGGCGCTGCACCTGCCTAGCAAGCACAAGGTCCTGAGTGCCATCCCCCATACTGAAAGAAGTCTACAGCTGAACAGTCCTGGTTGCTGGCACGTTTCGAAGGCCAGTCTCCCTCTACCTTAGAGCTTAGAGGCTCTCTGCATGCTGTTCCAGTCCCTGCTGCTTGAGCTCTCACCTAGGGGTGAAGGAACAAGAGAGGTGCACCCCCGAGCACTGGCATGTGCCTCTGCCAAAGCTCAGTTACTGCCCCCAGCCTTCCTTAGACAGAGTCAGGAAACACAGACTTTTCCCCAACAGCTGTTTGCCCGGCCCAGGCTTACCCGCTGTGAAGCAGAAGAGGAAAGTGGACGCTGGGTGGTACTGCTGTGGTCAGTCAGCACCCGACCCTACAGCGGTATACGTGGTCAGCTGCTGTCTTAGTCCCTGGCCACAGAAGTGCTTTCTCCAGAACTCGTAGTCTTCTTTCTCCCTGCAGCTTTGATCATGGCTGTCTTAAGAGTCTGAGTGAAATTCTTGCACTAGCTAACTTGGTCCCGACTAGTCCCTAAGTGGCTGTATTTACATTTCCAGAAATACCTGCACGAGTCCCGACACCGTCATGCCATGGCCCGGAAGCGCGGTGAAGGCGGGCGATTCTTCTCTCCCAAGGAAAAAGACAGTCCCCATATGCAGGTGAGAGACGGGCCTTTGACTTGTCACTGCTTTGTCCTTGTGTTTTCACACACAAAGCTCGGTGTGTTCTCTCAGCCGGGTGCAGTGTTGTGTCTCTGAGTTGTTCTTTGGTCTTAAAAGCACTGGATGACTAATTCACTGGCCTTTGTTGCCTTCCTACTTGCCCCAGTTGTTACTATTAATTCCTTCTTGAAATTCTTTGCCTAATTTTTCTATTATGTGTTGTCTTTGTGTCGTAGTGGCGGCAGTAGTCAACACTGCTAAGCGCTTGAATGAGCCTTTTTGCTCTCTCTGGAATGTCTCAGTATCCTCAGGCTCCATGAGATACAGATTATCATCACATTTCTTGAGTTGAAACTGGGGTTTTGAAAACGATTTGCCTAAAGTGAAAGATCTAATAAAATGGGCAGTTCAAATTCAAACTTCAGTAATACCACTGCAGAGTTTGTTCTGTTAACTATATAATATATTGGTTCATACCCATCTAATCCCACTAGTTATCTTACAAGCATTTGGAACTCAGGGTTTATTTACTCATTATGCATAAACCAATCACTCTCCTGAACAAGTGACACATCCGTCCAGCCAGTTATTACAGTTCCAGTAGTCCAATTATTGAAGAAGTCCTTTATCTGAAATATAATTTGATTTGGTTTTTCTCCCTCCTAGCTGATAGCAGCTAATGTGTAGTCCTCTTCTCTTTGGTTTGGATTCATAGAAGAGCTGCCTGCCTGTCTTCCTCCTACTTCTGTTCCCCCCTCACTGTCCCCACAGCCATGCCTTGTAAGCACATGTTATGGCTACCACCATCCTTCTTGAACCCCTTCTCCCACCCTCTGCTGTGTACCCTGGGCTCCAGCTCCTGTCGATCTCAGGTGTCTGTTCCATTTATGTTCTTGTCCAGTGTTTCCACACGATGTCTTCTTCTTCATAATATAATAACCGTCAGATTGTTTTGTTTCTCTGATTGTTCAAGGGTACTTCCCTCAGTGAAATATAAGTTACATAGGGGTGGAGGATTTTGTCCTCTTCTGTGTTTGTTGGACTTCACATTAAGTGGTGTCCGGCTCCGAGCATGCAATCAGTAGTTGGCTGAACTAACGAATTCCTCCCGTTTCCTAACTCAATCGTGTGTGAGCATCACGTTCCGCTGCGCTGTCCCAAATCAGTCGCTAGTCTCCTCGTACTTACTGCACATCACTCTTTCTGAGCCGGTGTGGTTTCCAATATATCAGTCCCCTTCCTAAGGAGGTGTCATTTCTGTGTCATCTCTCAGCCAGCGTCTCATTCCCCTCTCGGCAGTCAGCTGGGTTTCCTTGGCCTCCTCCAGCTCAAGCCCTCGAAACTCCATCAGTGCTATTCATCCTCGGCTGTGTCAGCCCTCGCTTACTGCTGCTCAGTCCGACTTGGGTCTGTGGGGCCCTGTGCCGAGAGCTCTGATTGGAAGTGCCGACAGTGTGACCTTCAGCCTGTGTCACCCTGCTTCATCTGTGAAGAAGAGAGTTGCCGGCTACTGTTACAGGACTCATGCAAGAGTACGCATAAGGCATCCGTATGTGCACTCAGGACCCAGTTCAGGCCTGGCACTCCCAGGATGACACTGCTCTTTCTGGGATATTGCCTGCTGAGGCTTGGGGGAGACCTGGGGGTGCTTTGTGTGGAGCATTGCAGAAAGCCTCCCAGTGATCCTAGTGCTGAAGGTCTTGTGTGAGAAGCAACACCCAGAGTTCAGTGGAAAAGTTAAATGAGAGCCAAAAGATGTGGGAGTAAACTCTGCCTGGGTTCTTGGCTTTCTGGCTGAGGTGCAAACAAATCACTGCCCATGCAAGCTTCTGGTTTAGCAGCAAAATGACTGCATTAAGTTATATAACCCTAGTCCATTTTCCAGCCCTGCGAAACACTCGGGATTTAAATGTGACAATCAGAAAATCATGACCCGAAAGTACAGCCTATCAGCATGATTTCTCAGTGTCTTAGTCACCTGATTACTTTTTTTTTTTTCTTTCTTTCTTTTTTTGAGACAGGGTCTTACTTTGTAGTTCAAGCTGGCCCTGAGCTCAGCCTTAAACTCAGAGCAATCCTCCTGCCTCTGTCTCCCGCGTGCTGGGATTATAGGCTTGAGCCTCCATGCCTGGCATTATTGTATGTGGTTACCGGGGATCGAACCCGGGCCCTTGCACATGCAAGGCAGGCACCGGCACCACTGAGCTAAATCCCTGGCCCTACCTGATTACTATTAAGGGTAAAGCACAGCTTACTGTGTTTAGGGAAAAAGTAGCACTTTGCTTTCAGAGTATCTGATGATGGAGGGCCAGGCTTCAGATGCTTTTAAGAAATAAAGCTTATCTTCTTTCCTAACAGAACTGCATTTTAAAGCACTAGCTCGGACCTGGCTGCGTTACAGGACTTGGGTTTACTTCTTGAAGCTTACTCGTTTTCCCTCGAGGGTACCAAGAGAGAGCCAGCAGTTCCTGAGGCTTTCAAGGGCTCTGATGCTCACTGTGCTGTCTTTGTCTCTAGGATCCAAACCAAGCTGACGAAGAAGCGATGACGCAGATCATCCGAGTGTCCTAACCCCACTCAGGCGATCCGATAAAGCTCATGGAGTTGTGCTCCTGGCCTTTGCTGCTGTTCCAGGAAACTGCTGGACTCTTCTGATGGGACACTAGATCAACTCTGCCCTTTCCTGCGGGACAGAAACCACTTAGTTTTTAATAAGTGGCTCAGTGTTATACCTGCAGCAGCATCTGGGAAACTGAAGTTCTCAGCCTGGGTCTCACCTCTCAGTCAGGACCTGCTCCTAGCTGTTGGAGTCACTGACATTTTGTGAATTAGGATAATACACGGTGCAAGCACTTAGGTGGCTAGGCTGGTGGAGCCAGCCAGCCCTCTGCAGAGGAGAGCGCTTCTCCAGTGACTGTGGCAGAGGAACCCCTACCCCGCTCCTGCCCGGACTCCAGATGCGTCTGCCCTCAGGGGGATCTCAGGCTAACTGACCGACTGACTAATGGACGCTTCGTAGTCAGAGGTGACTTCGTGCAAGGAAGTTCCAGATTGTGACAGAAACAATAAAAATCTTGGCATTAACAGTCCCTGCTCTGTGGTAATCAGAATCTCTGCCCAGATGGTGGGTTGATGTTCAAGACACAGCACCTAAGTGTATATTGTCGAATCTTTTTTCTGTCAGCAGATCATTTGAACTATAGTTCTTGCTTTAACGTGATGATTTAGGGAATATTTAACCTTGAAACTGAGTTTTCTAGGTAGAAAAATTCTCCAGCAGCTCCTGTGCAGAAGTACAGAGGGCACACATAGTAACTTCCAAACAGAGTGACAGGCTCGAAATTTTTGGTCCTAAGCTTTGTGACACAGTAGGGTCTAGACGGTTCATGTGTCTGCAGAGGAGGAGCAGCCACCCGAGTGCTGACAGCGTGCCTCCCCAGCAGGTGGATACCTGGGCTGGAGCACTAAGATGAAAGGATTGATCTGTCTTCACATCTCAGCCTCTTAACCAAATGCCGGCAGGAGGTGGTTGCTGAGTCTGGAAAGCACTGTTCACTGGGCTGTGCTGGGCAGAGCCCAGCTCTCCTGTGGGAGCCTTGGGCACCAGCTCCTCCTGGGCCCGGAATGCGAGTGCTCTTCCTCACACTTCCTATGGCAGCTGATTCTTGGGTGCTGTTGCCTTTGTTTTCCAAAAGGTTTTCCCATGGCCCCCACACCATAGGAGTAAATTACAGACCAAGAAATGGAGTTGCCTGCAGGCCCAGAAAACAACCACTGTTCAGCATGAGGGCCTCAGAAATCTGTCTTCTGAATGTCAAATCCTGGCAGAGAGAACCAAGGTGGTATTTCAGAAGTGTCATCTTTGAACTATACCATGTGATGGCAGAAAGAGCCGTAGAGCAACATGAAATGACAAAAGTATCTTCCTCCTTGCCTTGGGAGTCTTAAGTATTTCCTCTGGCTTTGAGACATTGCCTCCTTGATTAGAAACTCCCTGAGTGTCAGGTACTAACTGCCCCAAGTGTTCCCAGGTATTGCTAGAAACAGGAGTTTATTTCTCTTCGTTAGTTTAGCAATCTAAGAAAGTTCTGAGACCCAGTTTCTAGTGCTTAGGCAGACAGTTCTGAAATCCTATTTATTTGTCAGTGAAATTTGTATATAGTAAACCTCACACAGTTCCTGAAGTTTCGCTTTGGGGGACGAGCTTGAATTCTGCTTTGAAATGAAAAGCTTCAGTCGTCACCTTGTCCCTGCATTTCAGTTGCCTCGGGACCCTTCTCACTGTGGTGTAGCACCACAATGTCCCCGAGGGAGGAGTGGGAATGACTTTGACTTTTTTCTTTGCTACTAGCCTTTTTACTCATTTTCCCTTGGGACTCTAGTGATGACCTCACAGATGCAGAGTGAATGGATAAGCAAGTTGGTCTGCTGCAGTTATGTCACTTTTTTGCAGGATCACTGTAAATGTACATAATTCAATTGCACTGGTACTTGCAACATGTCCATGTGGGTACTACTGGACCAACAGCTTTTTCTGACTACAGGGTGCCCAGTCATAACACCTTGATTTTCTTTCGGGACTCAGCTATGTGCCCCCCGGCTGAAGGGGGAGTCCAGTTGATGCCTGATGTCATTGCAATTGTTATTTTTAAAAATAAATTTATAAAAATACTGAAAAACTGACTTGACTTTTGAGAAATATGCGTCTCCTGGCTGCTAGGACTGTTTATGATGTTGACACTGACTTCTGACACTAGTCTGCCTATAACGTTGACGTGATCTCTTTGTCAGTCACATTCGGGTCTCAGCCTCTGGGTTTTGTCTGGCATGGAGTCCCTTCTCCCTCCCTCTCAGCCTTCCCACTGCTGAGGATTCTGTCACCCATGGGCCTATCAGGTGCTTAGTCTTAACTGCAAGAAGTGTTTATCAATATGTGATGAAATAATTCCGTGAGCACCATCCTTATCAGCCTTTACGGGGTGTTGTAAACCTAGAAAGAGTGAAGATAGCACTGTAGATTTTGCTTTCGTTTCTACAGCCGATGCAAAACACTTCTGTTCAGAACAAATCCACAACGTGTGCATTCCATTGCTGCATTAAGGTCTGGGAATCGGGGCTGCAAAGATACAACCCCAAAGGGCCCTCATCCCGGAGAGTCCTGGCACCAAGAGCCACAATGATGAGACTATAGGTCTTACCCTTCAGATGACAGGAGAAAGGACTGGCTTAATCCGGCCGCTTTGGTCAGTTTTATGACAACAGAACGAGTCCTTACCAAACCTAGAGATGACCCTCATTTTTAGACTTGACCTTTACCGCAGGCGACCTGCTTTCTCCTAGAAGCATCTACTTGTAAGCAGAGTCAAGAGTTGGACAGCCCTGGTCCTTAGCGCCATCCTTTGCCTTCCCCTTGCAGGGCTCCTGCTCCACTTGGGAAGTGGTTGGAGGCGGGGCCGAAGAGGGCTTGCGTGGATTGGCTGGTAGGCAGGGCCCGCCAGAGCTCCTAATGCGGATTGGCTGTTGTATGCCCCGCCGCTCCCATGGCAACCGCACAGCCTGCTGCAGAGCCACTTCCTAATGTGCTGGTATCCTTCAGGAGCCCAGACCAGAACCTCGTCAAAGGGGGCTCAGGCAGAGCTCCTCTGCGTCCTGGTGGTCCTGGTGCGGGATGAGTGCGAAGACGGTCATGTGAGATTCCTCTCCTTAAACTTTCTTCCCTTCCTCTTGTTGGCGTTTTCTCTTTCCTTTTTGCGTCAGGATCTTGCTGTGTACCTGAGGGTCTTGATGGTCAGCCTCTCCTGCGCAGGTACTACAGCTGTGCACCACCTTCTCTCCCTTTCAAGGAAAGCATGGAGTGCTTGGCCACAGGGCATGAGAAGGTGGGTGGGAGGCAGAGGCCAGCCTGCTTTGCGAGTAGCACAGTCTTCCTGGATCTCGGGCTTACTGAGCTCCAGGTGACTGAATCCTTCCTGTCAACCTGGTGGGTAGAGAGGGAGGAGGCCCAGAAGCAAGACTTGCATTCAACAGTCACTTTGCTCTGTCGGTCAGGGTTTGAGTTCAGCCCGAGCTGCACGTGAGAAAGTGACCAGGACAGGCCAGCCTAGATCTCAAGTTGCTACATCAGGGGCATGGCAGTTGCTGCATGAGCCAAGCATGGTGCTGGCTTTGTAAGAAAGGTGCCTGGGGCCCTTGAAGGGGCACCTCAAGTCCATTCTTTTCCCACTGACTTTGGTTCTATCAAGTTGCATCTGATAGTGGAAAAATACTGTATGGTTGCCTTGAACTTACAGCAATCCTCCTGCCTCTGCCTTCCAAGTGCTGGGATTACAGGCGTGAGCCATCACACCCAGCATTGTGGTGTGTGGTACCAGGCATCAAACTCAGGACCTTGCACTTGCTAGGTAGACACTGGAACCACTGAGCTAAATCCCCAGCCCTCACGGATTTATATTTTTTTCCTCCGACTATACCTTCTAATGATAATGCACCCCATTCTATAGAACAGCTTTTCACTTTTATTGTACTTGATTCTATGAGGGAAGGTGTTGTCTCCGTCTTACATGTATTAAGCTTTTGGATCTTTGCTTTATCTAGAAAAAACTCCTTATTTATACAGTAAACATTGTGAGCACTTACTCAGAGATGTGCGCTGTAATAGGTTCACAGAAGACAAATCCAGTGGAGCTTTTGAGTTCAGCCCACCCAGCAGACAACTCTGAAGCTGTTCCTTTCACTACTTCAGCGCCCTTCTCAGCCTTCCCGTATCCTGAGATCTACCAGAGGAATGACTTTTGGCATCTCCTCAACTCGATTATTGGATGCAGTCCTCACTCTTGAATAAATATCAGTTCCTTTTTCAGAGGAAGGCGATAAAATTATGTGCTATGTATTGTTATAATATCAAGCTCCTAGGTAGCAAATATACAGGGGCTAAAAGATACATGTATAATGGCTGCCCTCACAAAGTTTGCATTTTATTAAGGGAGACATAATAAGTAAGTGAAATGATCATAGATTATATCTTCCATTAAGGATATAAACTACAGTAGAAATAGAATTGTAGGACGGAGGTTTTCTAAGTCAAGCTGCCCATAGGAGGCTCAGAAGAGTTCTTGAAGCTGGGACATGAAGATGAAGAGCGAAAAGTAAAGTGTTTCAGGTAGAAGAATGCTGAACACAAAGCTCACAGGACAGAAAAGAGCGTGGGTCACCTGGGGGCGCACAGCCCCACACAGCCAGGAGGGCGGCGAGCAGGATGAGGAGGGGCAGCTCGCACAGCATTGGGCTCAATAGAAAAGTGGATTATTTAGTCAATTCTTTTTTCCTTTCTGTAAAGATAGCAGAAATTGGAGCTAAGAGCAAAAGGACATAGGAGAGCAGAAAATGGGTGAATTATTTTTGTTTTGTATGGTTTAAGATATTGATGAGAGCGGTCTAGAGGAAAGATAAGGGAAAGGGAACAAAGACTGTGGGAAGGTGAGAGGGGCTGAGATCCCTCGCACACTACAAGGAGCCTTTTATAAAGGTGCACGTGGATGTGGGAGGACGGGGGGAGGTGGGGGAGGCAAGCTGAGGCTCGGATGAGGTGCCGAGGAAACTACGAAACTATGCTGAGTTCTCCACAACTGAAACAAAAGTAGCTTCCCGAGCACTTCACCCTCCACCGAAATCCTCCAACCCTTTATGGGAAATATTTTCAAATTCTTCTCCTAAGAAATCCTGGCCAGGGCCGCCCTCAAGGGCCCTCCACCTCCAGCTTGGAGTAGCTTTCTTTCATTCACCCTTGCAGGTGGCCACACCCCTCCCCTTCCCCAGGCCACAGGGAACCGTGCTGTCCATGGCTGCTGAGCTGGAGAGCCGGCTCCCTCCCCTACATCTAGTGCCCACGGAGGTCTTTTATGTCCCAGTGCTTGGAAACCTTTTGTTCTTCCGGGGAACAGACATACCGCCTCCACTGTCCTGTGTCTCCTCAGTCCCGCACCCCATCTGTCCTGGACCCCTCCACATCATTCAGCCCAGCACGCTGTCACATAATAACAGGACCCTTGTTCCCAAGGTGCAGGGCAGAAAGCAGCAGAGCTTCCTGGGCCCAAGTAAAAGAATGTACTTTCAGGCATCCTGAGAGAGAAGCTGGAAGTACTTTGGAAGAAGTCTTTTTGGTGCCTGCAAGGTTCTGATCAGGAGGGAAACCTCTTCTCCCCCGGCCAGACCTGTGGATCATCCAGCCACGCAGGACTCCTACATCATCATTTAGGGTTTATTTAGCCCAGTGAGCAGAGGACCCAGCACAGGGCATCAGTATCCCCAGAACACCTCCATCAGATCGGATCATCCCCTTCCCTGTTGGTTACATCAGGATATTAGTCTAGACCCTAAAGCCCAGGGCTGTTCCCATATTCCAACGGTGGTCCAGTGGTGGCAAGCCCTTTAGAGCTTTCCATGATACCAACAACCCACTGAGGCACAGGTGCCATAGGTTCATCACCATTGAGGTTGGGCATCCATGGGTTGCACGGATGCCCACAGACCCAGGGACCACCCCTGGGAGTGTATTGTGGTGAGAAGTTTAGCTAGGGTGGCTTGGGCTGCTGGGCGGGTCCTGGGCCGGCTCACTGGAGGCCCCTCTACCTTTGTCGCCTCCAGGAAAGACGACTGTGGCATAAGTGACAGGCTTGGAGGACACCACACCCTTAGGGGGCAGAGGGGGTGGTGAGGGTGGGGCCAGGGATTTTTCTGATGGCTCAAACGCCAGGTCGGTGTAGGTGGTGCTGTCGAAGGAGGGTGGTGAGTTGAGCTTCACGTACGGCACGTCCGACAGCACAGCGGCCTCCAGTCCAGGGTCACCAGCGTGGTGGGCTGCCGAGGACAAGTCCTGAACGGGAAAGCAGGCAGGCAGCGTGAAGGGAGAGACCTCCCTCCGCCCAGGACCCTCTGGTGGGAGCAGGGTCCACACTGAGTCCGCCTCTCCAATCCCAAGTCCATTAGTGGGCAAGCAGGCTTTGCTTGGACAGTTTTCAGGCCCAAGCTACTCACCAGATCTGGGGAGTTGGGGCCGAGTTCATGGTGTTAGAAGAAGGTCTGGACCTGCCTAGTCTCTGTTCCTCCCCACCCAGCAGCCGGGGCCCCTCAGCGAGTGTGTGCACGGAGGGGGAGGGGCTGGGCACTGCAGAGGCCTCTTACCGTGTCCGGGGCTCCGCTGCCCTGGGACCGACCCCAGACACCAAACCTGTTCCCTGAGGATGAGCAACAACCACACAGTCTGCTCCATGCCTGTCCCCTCTCCCTGCTGGAGCTTCTGGAGCCTCTTTCCAGTGGAGTCACCCTCTGTGGTCCCACTGAAAACCCGCTCCTTCTCCCTGCCCTCCCCCACCCCCCACCCGGCCTGGACCTCCCTCCAATCCCACTGCCCCAGGCCATGCCCTTCTTCCTGTATGCCCCACCGAATCTGTCCCTCCCCTCCTCCCTCCGCCCTGGAATTCTGGGATGTGAGGGCTTGACTAAATCCCCCAAAAAAATCCCTTTAGAGTGGAGCAGAACCAGACCCCCGGCCTCATCAGCAAAACTGGCCCATCCTGGTCCCCAGGCCGAGATGGAACAGGCAGTACGCAGCCACCCACCTTTCCTTGCGGCCATCACTACACACAGCACCACAGCCACCAGCAGCAGGCCTAGCAGGAGCGCCACAACCCAGGTCAAGGGGACGCTAGGACGGAAGGACAAGCACGGTTAGCCTGGGGCAGGAAATGCAGCAGATGGAGACAGGCATCCGGGTGGCAGGGAACACAAACCCTCACCATTTGTTCTAGCCTGGAGCTCTAAACAAGTGTGGTCCGCACCACCCCTCCTCCAGCCCCCACCTCTTGTCATGCTGGCCGAGCCCCCAAGAGCCAGTGCTGTCTTCCGGGTTCAAAAAGGAGCCCTCGTCCAGGGTGCCAGTCCCGTAGGTCTCTTCCTCCTCTTCCAGCCTCTCCCCCTTCTCCTCTCCCAGGCCAGGCACTGTGGCAGAAGGACCCCGTGAGCGGAGCATGCGCACTGTGGGCCTCTATGGCCGATGCAGGTCGGGTGGGAGAAGGAGCAGGCCTTATGGGCTCCCACTACGTGTCCGTCCACGCACCCACTCAGCCACTTGGGAGCGCACCGTTTCCTCTGCGCCTCTCCCATCCTCAAGACGACCTTGCTCCTAGCTCTCGGTCCACACGGGCTCCCAACATCTGTACCCTGTGACCCCACCTCTGCCCTCCCGTGCAGTGCTGAGCTTGCTGGTCCCTAGACAACCTGGGACGAGGCTCTGTCACCCTCCACGTGCTTCCGGCGGCAGGGCACAGGGCTGGCTTCCTTGGGTCAAAATACGTCCTGGGTGCCCGGCCAGGCCTTCTGGGTGCCCCAAGACGGGGTCTTGCCTCGTTCTTGATGGATCCGCCGCTTTTGTCCCCTGCCTGCACTGTGGCCCTGTTGAGTACTAAGAGTGTGCATTCTCAACCTGAATTTTAGGGTAGAAACTATGTTGCTTTTATAAGTTTCATTCTCTTGGTCCACATCGTCCCAGTATCTAAGTATCTATTAAAATTTTTAAATTTAAATATTATTGTTAGAAAACCACCCACCCTACTGCACACAACCTCCTGGTGCCAGTGAGCCGCCTTGATGACCCTCTCTGCAGCCGAGGCCCGGGGAGCTACAAGCCACACCCCTGGGCCAGGGGCCCTCCCACGGCAGCAGGCACCGCCCCCGCTCCCCACCCCGCCCTCCTGGAGCTTCTGTCCTATCGCAGATTACCTTCTGACAAGGACACGTTAGACCTCAAAGTGTCCGTGTAAAATAGTGACCACAGACAGGAGACAGCAGAGAATCCAAGGACGGCTTTGTCCCTCTTATTTAGGAGAAAAATAAGAGCCAAGAAAATGCCTTTCTTATTTGTTTAGTTGAGGACATGAATCATTTGAGAATAAAAATACAAAAAAATAGCAAGGCGTGGAGGAGGTCGGTATCCACAAAAGAAAAGCAGCCGCATCTGCTCTTCGGGTGGCTGACATTTGCTTCCCAGAACATTTTTTAATATAACATTGTATTTTTCTAATAATAATAATATTTAAATTTTTAACTTTAATCGAGAGATAGTGGGAAGATGTGGGCCATGAAGCTATGGTTTCTACCTTGAAATTCGGATTGAGAGGTTGCCCTGCATATCAGGGACTCTCCATCTTAAAACTTCAGTTGAAGTAGATCCAGTATTGCCTGTGCCCTGTGATGGGACACCCACCATGATCAACACAATTAATTAAGATATGGATTCACTAAGTCTTAAGTCATCAAATGTTGCAGGAATTAAAAACTGGAAGGTTTAAAAATTAATTTTAGATTACATGCTCAAATTCAACTTTGCTTAAAACATTTCTATGTTTATCTGGGTGTAGTGGCACATGCCTGTGATCGCACAGTGGGAGAAGCTGAAGCAGGGGGGTCACTATGAGTTCGAGGCCAGCACGAACTACATAGTGAGCTGGTTTTGGTTTTTTTTCCCAGAAAATTTTTTTCCAAGTTAAAAAAAAAAAAAAAAACATGAGCCAGGGATTTATTTCAGTGGTGCCAGACCTGCCTCCCAACCACAAGGTCCTGAGTCCAATCCTCAGTACCAGGGTGGAAAAAAAAACTATGGAAAGGTAGCTTCAAGTATGTGGGAAACTCTGGAAGGAGAGGCTGGAGGGACGGAGGGGCCTTATCTCAGGCTTCCAGACCAGTGTGGTTTCCGCTGCCTGCACAGCCATCAAAGGGAATGTTCTGCACCCCCAGCAGCCTGTCGTCCCTCAAGCCCCAGAGCCCGGGTGGGCAAGGCGAGCTGGGCCCACGCACCCCTTGGCTGCACCTCCAGGGCAAAGGTGTGCACCAGGTAGGAGCCTGAGGCGCCTTCCACCAGGCAGCCGTACTGGCCGGAGTCCTCCTCCTGCAGGGAGACCATCTCCACCTGCAGCAGGCCCCCACCCATGTCAGTGAGAAACGTGCGGCTGCTTCCCAAGGCGCTGCGGTCCACCGCCGAGGTCACCAGGGGCTGGCACCCCTCCGGTGAGAAGCGACACCACACTTTCCGAGCCCGGATATCCTGCAGCCGGTAATGGCATTGCACCTGGATGGAGGCCCCCACGGAGGCCTGCAGCACCTCGGGGTGGCTCTCAGCAGAACCCCAACCTAGGGAGGGAAGGAGAACAGGTGCAGGAGAATTGCCAGCCAAGCCACCCTCAGGCTGGCCGGGGAAGGTGGAGCCTCCAGGTGGGCAGGGAAGCAGTTGTGGCCGTGTCCTCCTTACCGTCTAGTTCCCGGAGCAGCAGCAGCAACAGGAGCAGGCTGGGGGCCATGGCTGGCAGGTGGTGTCAGTTCAGGGCTCGCCTGGCCACCGACACAGCCGCCGCTCAGGGCAGGAAACATCTGTCTGCGATGGTCACGCAGGGCTTGCTGGGACCATGGGGTGGGAGGCAGGGGTGGGTGGGGTGGTACCAGGGAGCTCTTCCCAGCCCTGGCCGGCTAGTGCCCCAGGTCGGGCTGGGCGAGGTGGTGAGCAGGTCCAGGAGAAGGAGGAGGGCAGAGGAGGACGAGGTGGTCCTCGGACTTCCATACACAGATGCTTAGGCTGCAGATCGAGGGAGGAAGGTCCTGGGCACCCGCTGCCACCGCACTGACAGCATAGGCCCAGTGCCCAAGCCCCACTCTGGTGGCGCCCTGCCGGTCCTTCTTCACATCTTGCCTGGACACTGGGCCCTTCAATGGCTACCACATTCTTCAGTCCTGGATAAATGACTTCTTTCTTTGATACCTGTCTCATGATCTTCATCTTGCCTCAGTTTCCCCACAACAAATTAGTTGGGTATTTTCATATCTTCTCTTCCTTCCATCTTTTTGTCCATTTTTTCTGCCTGCTGATTTCTTCGTATTTTTCTTCCACTTTTTGTATTATTATCTTTTACATTTTTATTCTGATTATTATTAAAAGTACAAGATCTTTTTCTTGCCCTCTGTTTAAAGCACACTACTTCTGGTTTGGGTTTGTTTGTTTGTTGTTTTTAATTTTTTCTGAGACAAGGTCTTGCTTTGTAGTTCTGACTGGCTCCTCCTACAAGTCTCCTGATTTCAATTTCTCTTCTATGACACAAACCTACTGTCAGCATGGGAGACACTGGACCTTTGCTTGGTTCCCCAGGAAATTCCATCTAACAAGGGCACCAGGGTGGTGGCAGCGTCAGAGTGGCCACAGAGGCCTGTGTGGGAGCTGGGAATCCCTGCCCACTCCCCTCTTCTTCCTTCAGCCACAAGGAGTTGACAGGGAGACTGGAGCAGGGGATAAGACCGTGGCGGTGTGGGGCTGAGCGCTGGGGACATGGTGGGTGGGGTGATCAACGGTCCCTGCTTGCCTGGGAACGAGGGGCTTCCTGGTGAGGGCCTACTGTGGCCAGGGACCTGGCCAGGTCCACAACATCATTTCTCTTAACCTCACCCAAACCCTGCGAAGGGGACAAAGGAAAGCGAGCACTGACCTTCATGAGCAAGGACACTGGGGCAGGGAGGGGCTGAGGGGCACCTCGCCAGGAGACAGAAGTAACCAAGTCCCCTTCCACACAGTGTGTGCCTGGCATCCTAGGGGTGATTCTGGCCCCGAGAGCTGTAGCTGACAGCACCGGTGGCCCCTGGTGGAAGCCTGGCCTCAGCACCTAGACTTGGCTTTGGGCGAAGGAGGCTGCAGCGAAGGACGCGGGCTGCAGTGAGGACTCTTCCATACGGTGAGAGACCTGCAGTGTCTGGCTCTGCGGGACTGTGACCCTCACTACAATGTGCATTCTCCGACAAGTGAGGAAGAGCATGGCTGGGTGCACCGGAGCCACCTGCTGAAGGCCCCAGGGGGCGGGACTTGGCAGAGGATCCAGCAGAGGGCAGCAGAAGGAGGAGACTCAGGGGGGGAGCCTGTGAGCACAGAGGCTGCGCACCCTCCACCTTGGGACCCCAGCAGATCCTTTGACTTGCCCAGCCCAATCCTTCCTGGCCTAAAGCAAAGATAAAAACTGCTATGGAGCCCAACAGTCCAGGAAAATGGGTCAGTCTTGGATCGGTTTGTGAGCATGTTTAATGTCCAGAGCCTGGGAGTTCATAGACAACCACTCCTACCACACACACACGTGCATGCATGCACACGCACACCCTGGGGAAAGCAGGTGCAGGCAGAGTGGCCCTCGCCAGAGAAGATCAAGGAGTCTCGGTGGCCAAGGGACAAGCATACAGCCCAGGCAGCCCAGCCTGGGGTTCGTCTCATGTAGCCCTCGGTCCTGCAACAGACAGAGCGCTCAGCCGCGCCCACCCCACCTGGCCCAACAGCCCCAGCTGCAGCCCACTCACCCAGCACACCTGTCAGGAGTTGGAGCTGGTGCCCTGGCTCGTGGCTGCTGCCCTGCTCCCCCGCTGGAGGTGTCCCCAGCCTCCGCCTGCGCCAGGCTACAGCCCAGAGGACACCAGCCGCAAGAAGCTTGCCGAGGAAGACGCAAGCCAGGAGAAGGGTGGGAGCAGGTGGGAAGGGGGTGTCCTCAGTGAGGCTGCGGGGAAACAGAGGCAGATGAAGGCGGTGCTAGGGGTAGTCAGCCCTCGAGGAGGGGTGGGGCAGTGGGGGAGGCGCCAGCACATGCACCCTCCAGGGAGTGTGCACACATGTGTGCACACTCAGTGGTTGTGTGTAAGACACAATGGGTTGGGGGCCACACAAAGTCCGGCTACCCAGGGTCTTGCAGCAGCTCTTAGCCAGTGAGTCCAGATGGACCTGGGCCTGTCAGCTGCACTATCCTCACACAGCCCGGCAAGGCCACACCCAGGCCCTTCATGCCCTCCCCACCCGTGACCCGCGGCACCTGGACGTGCTCTGCTCCGCCCGGGCACTGCCAACTGCCTCGGAGTCCTCAGGGCCCCAGACATCCAGGTCCTCCAGCTGCTCCTGGGGGTCTGCAGGAGACAGTGTCAGCTGCTGACCACCCTCCCGCCCCGGCCCCACCAGCATCCCTGACCACCCTCCTGCTCAGCCCACCACCATCCCTGGGGGGCCTGTCTCTTCCTGTCCCACTGTCCAGGGCAAACGCTCCTTCTGACCCTGTCCCAGAAGAAAAGGGCAGAGTGGGGTGGGGGAGTCAGAAGACATCTGTGACCTGGAGCTGTGCTCCTCAGAGACGCTGCTCTCCTCAGAGATGCTGCTCTCCTCAGAGATGCTGCTCTGGGACCTGAGCGGGGGCCACAGGCCTACCCCGGGTGTAAGCTGGACTGAACTCTCTTGTGCAATGAGCAACCTGCACCAACATCCATGAGCCTCACACGCACTGTGTGTTTTCCTAGAGCCCAGAGTTCACTCCTGCACACAGAGACCACACAGGAGGCCCGGTTTGGGTTCAGAGTCAGAGGTGCTCACCTCCCAACACCTCCACCAGCACCTTCTGGAGCGTATCGGCCTCACCACCTCGGAGGGCCTGGCACTGGTAGAGGCCGGCGTCGTGAGCTTGGAGGTCCCGAAGCGTCACCCTAAGGGTACCTCCCAGGGCGTCGTCCATGATGGTTGTGCTCCCGTTCCTCCTCTGCAGGAAGGCTAGCAGCCACACGCTGTGTGTGCTGACCACACGCTGGCACTG
The DNA here is from genome assembly GCA_004026965.1 of Petromus typicus. Lineage (NCBI taxonomy): Eukaryota > Metazoa > Chordata > Mammalia > Rodentia > Petromuridae > Petromus > Petromus typicus. The sequence continues at coordinate 56,311 of PVIR01001408.1, read as the reverse complement.
CCCCTCCTCATGCAGCTGCCGGCACCAGGCCTTGCGATGCCCCCAGTGCTTTGTGGGGTTGTAAGGGCAGAAGATTTGCAGGGACTGGCCAGCCATGCCTCGGAACACCGTGGTATTGTAGGCATCAGACAGCTCTGGAGGGGAGACAGCGACTCAGGCTTTGCCGGTATGCCAAATATTTCTTGAGCACCTACTATGTGTCAAGGATCAAATGGATAAAAGCTCAGGTGCTTGTGCGGGCTGCTGAAGGAGGCCCGGCTGTGGGGTCTGCTAAAGCCACATGGTCCTGAGTCTGCATGTCCCGCTGCTGTGCTCGCTGGGCCACACCGGTGAAGCGGCAGGCCCTCTCTGGCCCGTCTCCAGAGCTCCCTGCAAATTCCCACCGCACACACACCCCTTTCACATGAGCCCAGTGCTCCTCCAGTCCCTCTCACACCCCAGAGCAGGGCCAGTGACCCCCGCGGTGTCCACAGGGCTCTGACGCCACATCCCCCTCCATCCTGACCTCCAGCTTCCCTATTTCGGTGGCTTGGTTCCCCTTTCAGAAGGACTTGTCTCGAGCTATTTTGAGGGAGACACGAGGCTGCTATTCTGGGGGTCCTCTGGGGAAGAGGAGCCTTCCTTGTGCTCCAGCCTGCTGCTCGGGACAGGGGCTCTAGGGGCATTCTGTCTCGGTCCCCTTCGCCCATCCCCAGCCATGATTAGGAAAGATGTGTCTGAGGTGCTGATGGTCTGGGCTGTGGAGCTCAAGCCCTGTGCACTGTCTCAGGTGAGCTGACTCCCCCAAAGCTGTGGGCAGCAGGACTCTGGGAACAGCGCTCCCCAGCCCAGGCCTGCCCACTGTTGGGGGAGTGAGCCGGTGTGGCCCAGCACACCTGTAACAGCGTTCTGGGAGGCTGAGGCAGGAGGCTGACAGATCTGAGCCCATTCTGGGTAACTTCGGCAGAGCCTGTCCCTACCAAGTGAGTTGTACACACGGCATTGAGGGTCCATCCCCACATCTCAGTGAGAGACCTTCAGCTCCCCCCCAATCCTGGGTGGCAGAACCTCTCAGCATGCCCTGAGGCTGCAGATTTTGGTCTTGGGTCTTCCTTCCCACCAAACACCCTGCCAACCCTGGCCTTATGCTTCAGGGAGTCATAACTTTAGGGGCTCTGATCAGTGTCCCCCAAGCTTCTCCAGGCTGTATTAGGACCCACCCTGCAAGCCCAAGGCTCAGTGCGCCTCACACCTGCACCCCAGGACGAGTGTGTCCCGAGGGGTGTGGTTGAGGGAGCCGGGTGGGGCAGAGGGGCACTGGGCTGCCGTCTCCTTCCTCCCGAGGCCCCACACCCACCTCCCCATGCCCCTCTGCCAGCTCAGGGAGGAGAGGGAAGGAGGCCCCGTGGGGCCAAGGGGGCCTACCTGTGACAAAGAGCAGGAGGAGCAGCTGGAGAGGCCCCATGCCACCTCCCCGCGAGGGCAGACACCCACAGGGCTTGTGCAAGCGCTCGTCTCTCCCTGGAGCTGCAGAAAGCAAGGGGCAGGAGTGCGGGCCACAGGAACCCTGTGATTCAGGACGGACGTGGGTGAGGGAGGGCACCAGCGGGAGGCGGAGGGTAACAGCTCAGACGGCGTGGCAGCCTCCTACAGAGCCAGCTAGGACCATGGCAGCGCCCTCCTGGCCTCCCCTCTGTGTGGCACCTTTGTAGTGAGAACACAGAATTGGAGCCAGATTGCCCAACTTCCTATGTGGGCAACTATATGTCCATGAGAGCCCTGTGCCTCAATTTCCATATCTGTAAAATGGGAATAGTGAGAACACACCATGTGACATGGATTCCTGTGAGCAAAGGGCTTCCAAACAAAGGCTGTGGCACGGAATGCGCTCTGCAGGTGTGGGCTCTGCAACTGTCCTGGTGCACAGAGGCAGGTAAGAGGGAGACGTTCTGGACGGCTTCAGCCTTCTGTGCAGAGCAGGGTATCCCTGGGGCTGGCGTCCAGTGCTGTGAGGCCCAACATCCTCATGTCCGTCTATGTAAGAACCACCCTCCCCGAGTCTGTCAACAAACACTGCAACACAGAACACTTCCATCGCCCCCAAAGTGCCCTTGTGCCCGTGTCAGCCCATCCCTTCCTCTCCAGTCTGAGCTCCAGAATTGCAAGGTGTTATTTTCACATCCTTGTCAACATTTGACAGGTTTTTTAAGCCTGCTCACTGGTTTGTGTCTTCTCAGCCGCTGCACCGATGTTAGATGTTCTCTCCATACTGTTATCTAAGATGCTCATGCAAAGTTTGGTTTTGTCTTGTTTTTCAGCACTGGGACTCAAGCTCAGGACCTCACATTTGCAGGCAGGCGCATCTCCGCTGAGCCATGTGCCTGGCCCTGACGTCATGCCGTCACTGTCTTATTTCATGAGCTATCAGTTCAAGTCTTCTGTCTCCTTATCATTGCTAAATTGAGACTCCTGTGTGTATTCGGGATGTCAGACATGTGACTTGCAAATACCTTCTTTTGATCTGTGACTGGTTTTCTCATTTCCTTAGCTGAGTAGATTTGAATGCTCATGAGTCCAGTGTCCTGGTTTTTCTTTCGTAATTGATACTCGTGGTGTTCCCCCAGGGAATTTCCTCCACCTCAAAGTTCCAAAGGTCTTTCCTACATTTTCCATTAAAAGCTTTATGTTAGGTTTTGCCTTTTTGTCTTTGATCTAATTTCTTGTTAATTTTTACATATGAGATGAGATGTCATTTGTAGAATTTTTTTGTTGTTGTTGTTTATCTGTGCAGTTTTAGAATCAGTTTATTCATTTCTATCCCCCACAAGATACACACACACACACACACACACACACACACACACACACACACACTTGAATTCCATTGATTTATGTCTTAGCTTGGAGAGAAATAAACATTTTGTTTTGGGTTTTTTTTCAGTTCTGAAGATCAAACTTAATGACACTCTACTACTGAACTACATTTGAAGTTCTTTTTTTTTTAATTTTGAGATAGGGTCTCATGGAGTTGCTCAGGCCACCCCTAAACTCCTTCTCCCCAAGTAGCCAGGGTTCTGGAATACACCACCCTTCCAACCTGTGGACACAGCATGGTCTTTTGGTTATTTCTTCTATGATTTCTCTGATAAATGTTTCCTAGTATTCAGCATACAAATCCTGCACACGGTTTGTTAAGTTTTTACCCAAGTATTTCATACTACTTTGTGCTATTTCATGTGTTTCTAGCTGTCCGTGTCACAGGCAGGAGCAGATTTCAGGAGTTTTAGAGATCTTCTTCTTCTCTGGCTCATTTATGCTCTGTTTTGGCTTCCCTCTCCCTCTTTCCTTCCTACCCAAGAAGCAGCTCCTTTTCATTCTTCCTAACCCCACAGCAAGGGGTGGGCACCCACAGACACTTGTCACATGCACCCCAAGTGCTGCCTCTCTGCACCCTTCCTGTCTGGTCACAAAAAGTCTCAGCACTACCCCAGTCCTGACCACAGGTCCCCCACCCTTTGCCGAGTCTGAGTCCAAACGCTCCTCCAGCTCAGCACTAGGCGCGAGCATACTTCACCTCTGTCTCACATGTGAACCCCACTTTTCCTGGTGACTTTTAACGCTCCTTTTCCTGCTGGCCACACACTCATCATGGCTCTGGGGAGCTCAGGTCTCGTGGGGCTCAGTGTCCTTGGGCTGATGGTGACCGTCACAGAGAAAGCTGGAGCTGAGGTGTTACTGAGTGTGTGGCACCTGCAGGCAAGGTGACACCTGCTGGCATCTAACTTCCCCTGAGCTCTAGCAGCTGCTGGCTAATGAATGCTCCTCAGAATTCCTCGAGGCTCCCCAGGGAACCCCTACAGGAACCGCCACCCATCACCCTCCTCAGCCACACTCCTCCTCTCCCCGTCCTTGTCCCCTGACGTCACTCGAGACATCAGGAGTGAGTATCGTCCCCACTTTCAGAGCCTCTGGCCCCACTCTGGCCAAGCTGAGCACCCCGAGGGCGCGGGAATCTTGTCAGGACCATGGCCAGCGCCCACCTCCCCTGGACCTGGGACAGGGCGACCAGAACCTGGTGAGGGAGTACGACTAACCTGAGCCTACTAGGACTCTACCTGGGACTTGGCACGGAAAGGACGGATGATGGTGTCCACGCTGGCACTGGCTGGTCCGCAGATGCCATTTCTGACAAATGTCTACCTAAGACCTCCCTCCCTGTTCCACTTTGATTCTGTCTTGCTTTTATTTCATCTCGCATCCCGGATCCAAATCCCTGTCCTCAGGTCTCGGCTTCTCCCTCTCTGACTCCTCTCAGCCACCCCCACTTCTGTATTTGTAGCCCTGTTTTCTGATGCATCTGGCTCCAGTCCTCTCGAGCTCCCTTTGGTGTGACTGGCACAGAACGCAGGAGATGAGACACCCATGGGTGCTGAAGCCGGTGCTGCAGGCATCACAGAGCCGAGAGGAAGCCCAGACTTCCTCTCCTGCCTCTACAGGGATCAGAATTGGTCACATTCCAGATGGAGCCAGGCAGGACGTCCCTCTCGCCTGGGCATGGGAGCAGAGTGGCAGGACAGGAAAGCAAGGTGGGTCCGCTGCTGGGGAACAGTCAGGACAGACTGTGGCTTCGTACAGGTCTCTGGGAGATGTGGTCACTCTATATGGCAGGCGCTTAAATTTTAAAATGTATTACAATAAAAATAACAGCTGGCTATGGATCCCCCTCGGGATACCTTACTTCTCTTTGAATATACTGTTCCCACCATCTTGCCACTTTCTGAAGCAGCTGTGTAAGTCCTCTATCATGAGTGTCTCTAGTCGGTGAAATTAAAAAGCACAGTGAACACTGCTGCCCAGGGCCATCGACACAAAGGGCAGCTGGTAAAACCACGAGGCTGTGCCCTCACCCACCTTCTTCAGCAAATCTGCCACAGTGCAACTCTGGCTCTTCCCCGAGGTCAGCATGACCAAGAAAAGAAAACGTGTTGATTCAGGACATGAAAGAAGCCACAACAGTGCAACTAAAGATACTCACAAAACACAAGTAAAATTTGTGATATTATCTTCTTCCTTTCTAACATGGTTTTCTCTAAATTCCCCCTTCTCGCTCCTGGCTGCTTCTACCCTGGTCCATCTCCCTCATCAGACTGCTCCTTCCCTTCACCCCGATAATCCTGTCTCCTGCCCTGAGACTCCCTGCTTGCGCCTCCCCGCTGCTCCCCTACACCACACCTCAGTCCCCGTCTCAAGGACACGGTCTCCTCTGTCTGGGCAGCCTGCCCTGCCCCGTCCTGCTCCCCCAACGCTGCTCTGAGCCTACGGCTGCACTCTGTCCTACCCCCACAGCTCTTTAAAAATTTTTTCTATTTTTTATTATGCAGAATTTTAAATATATGCAAAAGTAGATAGCATAGTATCATCAAACCCATCCATCTTTATCAATGGCACCCATGATACATGGTATCTGTTCACAGCCCATCCACGTATCAATTTCCAGCCACTTTCGCCTGATCTATTCCTTTGTTCACGTGGCACTTTGAAGCAAAAATACTATGTGAAACAAATCCCATTTTCCCCATCATCTCATCTCTATCTCTGCCAAAGTGATTCTTTTTTAAAGTAAAATATAAGTCCCAGAATTTTCAATAGTTTCAACAATGTTGTGTGTATTTTATAGGTTAAAAAATGAATCAAAATACATATACATTGGCAAATAAGTGTTCTATATTGGTTATATTCTATAGAATTCCCTTCCCCCACCCCTTTTCTCCTTGGCAATGTATTTGTTAAAGAAACGAGATTGTTAGTCTCGTAGAATTTCCTACATCATGAAGTTCAGTGATTCATCCCCAGGGTTGCTTAACTTTTTCCCCTGTCCTCTGCATTTTCTATAAATTAATGCTTAGCTCTTTTTTGCTTCTCTCTGTCTCTCTGTCTGTCTCTTTCTCCCCACCCCCATGGGTGGTGGTTTATTCTTCCAGAAGGAAATGCTCAATGTGAGGTGGGGGACCCTTTAAACGAGTTCATAGCACTCTTCAGTTGTGACCAATTAGAGTTTTAATGTTTGGTACAATTTATGAATCACTGATTTAAACATTTCAACTCACTGTAGTTTCCACCTGATAAGACAAGACGTTGCAGCCAAACCTTGCACATTTCTTGCTAGACCTAAGTTGTTAGTTTTTCAAGGATTCCTGGTTCCTTCTTTTTAAAAAAAGAAAAATGGCATTTCAGAACCACAGTTTGGGCATATGGGTGCCCATTGGTACTGGGTATCACTGTATCTAGGTTTTTTAATAGACAATAGTATAAAATATGAATAATAATTCTTCAAGAGTTTATCTTGATACTTCCAACACAAAATCAGGACTATAGACTGAGCTATTATTTAACATGTTTTATCTTGGATTATCTGACACTTGGAATTCCTTCTCAAAGTGGTAGAGTCACAGTATCACAGTATCACATAATCATTCCTTTGCTTTATCTCATATTAGATTCAAGAGTCCAGAGCAATAAGAATAATGCTCCCACCTGCAATATCCTGAGAAATGTTAAATTTTTATTGGATTTTTTAAAATCTTTAGGATTTATCCTATTAGGAATATACAGTTAAAATTATACACTAGCTGGGCATGGGGCCTCACTCCTACAATCCCAGCACTTGGGAGGCAGAGGCAGGAGGATTGCTGTGAGTTTGAAGATAGCATGAACTACGTAGTAAGTTCAGGACCAACCTGAGCTACGAGAAACAGCAACAAAAAATTACACTCTCCTGTCTGAGCACCCCGACTTCATATCTAGTTTGGTTTATGTGCTTTTTTCTTCTTTGGTTTTTGTGATTTTGTGATGTAATAAATACTCATTTGGTCTCTGCCTCAGATTCTTGAGAAAGCTTTTAATCTCGGGGGAGGGGGGTACGCATGCGCATAGAGGGGTCAGGAGAATCTCTAGCTCTAAGCTCTGGTCTTTGGTCCCAGGTTCCTGCCACAGAGCACCAGATGAGTGGAGGATCCTCCCCGAGCTCCCAGATCCCTCGGTGGGACCGGAAACCTCTTAGTCCAAGGTGCTTCCTGGGCTGAGCTGACAGCCCCCAGGAGGGGCTGGTTGCAGGGGAACCAACCACATGTGAGCTCCGCCCTCAGCTCCAGGATGTGAGAAAGGGGCTGCTCACCGCTGCAGCTGCTGTGGTCAGATCTGCCTCAACCACGCAGACTCCACAACAACCCAGGAGGGGGAGATCAGGGACTGAGCACAGCGAGGTACGGATGCCCGGCTCCCCCACACACACACCCACCTCTCCTCCCGCTCTTCCACCAGGCTCTCCCTCCCTGTCCTTCACAGTATCCTGTATAATGAATAGAGGTCAAATGTTTCCCTGAGTTCTTTGAGCCTCTCTGGGGAAAACCAGTCGTCGCCAAGCAGAGGATCTTGAGAACTTCCGGTTTGCAGGTTGCTGATCCAAAGCACAGAGGGGAGTCAGGGCCAGTTCTGGGGGCTCTACGGGCCTGAGCCACAGCCCACAGGGTCCAAGGCTGCCTCGGGGCAACTCACAGGACGGAGCTGAATGGGAAGGCAGGCAGCTGGGTCTGGTGGAGAAGTGTTGGATGTGGGGAGGAAATGAACGCCCACTTCTGGGCCTAGAGACGTATTCCATAGTGAATACTGAGCACAAAATAAGAAAGCAGGGCTTTCCCCACCTCAGAAGGCCTCCTCTTCCTTCTTCCCTTTCTCTTCTTTTTCTCCCTGATGCTGGGACTAGAACCTCGGGCCCTGCACATGCCAGGTGAGTACTCGGCCACAGAACTACATCCCCAGCCGTTTTCTGGATTTCTGCCTTGAGACAGGCTCTTGGTAAGTGGCCCAAGTGAGACTTGGACTTGGGATCCTCTTGTTTCAGCCTCCTGAGATGGTGGGATTCCAGGCTACCCCGCCTTTGGCCTTCTTGACGGTGGTGACCCATGCTCGGCCTTACCCCTCTTCTGGCCGGAGTCCCGGAGTGCGGGTGGGGGAATCAACTGAGAGTCTCCTCTCCTTCCTCCCTCCCCGCACTGACCTAGCTGTAAGCGCAGGTCTTACTGCTGAGCGGTGGAGAGAGCGGCGGCCGCTTGCACGGCGAGCAGCCAGAAGGTGGCGCTGTTTCCCAGGAACGCCCGCGTCTGAGCTTGGTTACGAGCCTGATCGACCCTGCATCAACATTATCCTAACCTTGTCTCGCCAGAAGCCCTTTTCAGACTAGGTTTTTGGAGATATCAGTGGGATTTCTGGAGTAATCACTTGAGCCTAGATTAAAAAGCGCAGGATAAAGACTTTAGGTATTTTTTTCCCTTTATTGAGTTTATTGGTCCATTTTAGGTTACGTTATGGTCACATTTATCACTGAGAATTTGCACCTGTACATGATCTGTCTTATTTCTCACTTTTCCCATTGTCCTCCCTACAACTCCCCAACCTCTCTCTATATAAGCTCTGTTTCTGTGTTGTTGTTGACTCTGGATATTTTCGGTGACTTTTTCTTGGTATCAGACAGAATTTTCTAGACTGAAACCCCCCCCAAAGACAGGACCACCACAAAGCCTGGCTTGCAACGATGTAGACACAGGAGGTCACCTGGACAGAGCAGCAGCTGGGGGTGCAGCAGCAGGGATCCCCAGGAAGGAAGCTCCACAGCAAGAGACAAGAGCAGTTGGGGCAGAAGACAGATGAGCGTCTGGAGCCCGGGAGGCTTCCCGAGGACTCAGTTTACAATAAGAGCTTTATTCCAAATGTCTTGACATTTGTCCAGTTTCACCTGGATGCCAGCTCGAAAAGTCTGTTCCTTTTACTGATGTGATTGGGTTTGACACAGTTCCGGATCTGAGTCCTTGATCCTGGCGTGCTTCGCACACTTCCTGTCCGTGTCGCTGGCTCGTCTTCCCCCGTGATTCCTGACATCTTTTTGTCTAAATGTTTTCTTGTTTGGCTGCTCACACACATGTAGCTTTATAACCAGCCTGGGATTTGTGTTTGTGTAACACACGAGACAAGAATGTAACCGTGCGTCGCCCATGTGGGTAGACTCCTCGTCGACTGCTCTGATCTCCGCCCCCTGCCCTCACCCCCCATGAATCCGCTGGTCTGCTCCTCCCCTCTGCCCACCTCCTTCTGGGATGGCGGTGGCTGTTCCTGCTCAGCCCAAGTCTATCAGATGGGGTGAAGTCTTCTCCTTTCCTCATGGCCTCGTTCCCCAAATATGTCTGTGCTGTTTGATTTTTGTTGCTATGTAACAAACAATCCTAAGACTTTATAGTTTGAAACAACCATTGAAAAGCAGAAGAGGAGTCAATGGCTAACATCTTTACCTAGCAGATCATATGCACCCCGCCCTGCAGATCTGGTGGTGCTGCTCACAGGAGACTCAAACCTGCTGGAGCCCCAAAGCCAAGGTAGTACTACCCTCTCCTGCTCCTCCTCCTCCATCACCTCTACTATGGGTCATGGCCACATGGTGCTTGGGCACTGACGTAGGAACAGGTGGCGAAGGTCACAGCCGAGGCAAGGGACTTCCAGGCCGCTGGGGGCAGCAGGAGCAGCCCAGGCACAGAGAGGGCAGATCCCAAGACCTTTAACCCAGGCCACTGGTTACCGGGGAATCTCTCCTCGTAAATGCCCAATCTGAGTCTTCTTGGCCCCCAGTTTTGTCTCACAAAAAGTTACAGGCCCTAAATTCTCTCCTAGGCTCTGTGTTGTTATGCACACATCGACCCACAGTGCGTGTATGCACGCACGCGCACACACACACACATACACAAATCCTTGGGGGAACCGGGACCCAGAAACATGGTATTCACCCCGTTAGGGCCCAGGATCCACCATTTACTAACTTGCATCCTTGGGAAATGACTTAACCTTTCTGTGCCTCTATTTCCCATCTGCAGAACAGAGAAAGTGTTTTGCTGACAGGTACGTTCAAGCGAGGTCTCAGCTTCACCCCCACTCACACTTCACCCTGCTGGCTTCCTAGAATCACCCTCTGAACCTCAGCCCCGGGCCAGGCCTGGCTGTCAGATCTGAACCTCAGCCCTGGGCCGGGCCTGGTTGTGAGAGGAGCCTTCAGGGTTTGTTCGTGAACACAGGTCAGTCAGTCAGTCCCAGGAGCACCAGAGAGCTCCTAGGGGACCTGACACCCTCAAACAGCTCTCAGTGTGCAGGGGACCCAGGGTGGGGACATGTGGTCAAGAAGTAGCCCACGTGGGCCAGGAGCCAGGCGGTGCAGATTCCCAAAGGGCCAGGGCAGGCAAGGCAGCGTCGCTGGCCTCTAGAGGAAGAGGACCCCGCGGAGCACCCCCTCCCTCCCTGTGCCCACCTCACCAGCCCTGCGTGCAGGGACGCTCTGTGTCTCCATGGAGCCCAAGGCTGCGGGCAAAAGCCCCTCCCGACACAAGGGCCAGGAAGGTGAGTGGGGGCAGCAAGGCTGTCACAGTCAGAAGCGCCAGGTGCTTCCCGCCCCTCAGCCTGGAGTGCCCAGGTTGAGCAGAGCTGAGAACGGACTGTGTCCCCAGCAGAGCCTGGGGCTGGGCAGAGGCATCCCGAGCCCCGCTGTGTGGTCAGGGTGCAGGTGGCAGGGTGATGAGTGTCCATGGAGAGAGCTGTGTGCGTGGCCACCAGGAGGGACGTCCCCTGCCACCTTGCCTGGTCGAACAGAAGCTCCCAGGCTCCCAGGCTGCGGGCAGCGCCCGGCCCCAGCTGTCCTCCTGGCCGAGACAGAGGAGTCAGAACTAGGTCCCAAGGGGAGGAGAGCTGGGGTGGGGCTGAACCTCAGAGGCCCCAACAAAGAGGCTTATATAACCTGCCAAACGCTGACACCCTGGCTGGGAAGGAGGTGACAACCACTGCAGCACAGAGGGGGACAGGCCCGAACTGCCGGGCACTATCTTGGTTGCTTCTGCCCAGACCTGGGAGACACTCAGGGCCAGAAATCTATCTGCTTTGCCGGGGCCGTCCCTCACCGAGCCCTTCCGGCCTCCCTGGACGAGGAGGAGGACGCTGGCCAGCTGGGCCCTGACTCGCTGCCATAGAAGAGTCCACACTCAATTCCTAGGCTGCCCATAGGGGGCGGCCAGTGTGGAGGGCTGGGGCCCGTGTCCAGCGATGCTGGCATACTCCACGGATGGGAGGGGGCCAGGCTGTGGCGTCAGGGCAGCATGGCTGCTCGAACAGACCGGGTTCTTGGTGCCAGAGTGGTTTAGGTGAATGAGGGAGGCATAGTGGATGGTCCCTGAATCCTGGTCAGACACAAACGGCCGGTCAAAGTCCTGGGAACCGAAGCAAACAGACAGACATTCCCTGAACAACAGGTCACAGCTGCCTGGTGAGTGGCCCTCGGGACATGGGACAAGTCACTAGGTGTGGGGACAGACTGGGCAGCCAGCAGCACCAGCAGCCTGGAGCGCCTTCAAATCCAGGGCCAGGGCCAGCCCCAAGCAGTCAAAGCTGGAAGCCTGAAGTGGCCCGGGCAGCCCTGTCCGCTCTGAGCGCATCCTGCACATGCCCAAGTGTGAGGAGCCCGGCGCCGACATGTTGGCTGCTGAAGGCATTGTAGAACTGACGCTGGCCTGATGGGTAGTCGGACCACAGGACATGGAGACTCCGGTGAAGGGTCTCAGGACTTTAGCCAGGGGAAACCCGGGAGTCCCGGCGGGAGGTGCCCTGGGGCTGTGCAGCTGGCTGAGAGTTTGCTCTAGAGTTGCCCAACTTCTCTCTCAGCCTGACGTTGGGAAATATAGGAAAGGAAATGCGCAGTCAGCCACGAGGGAGCAGGGGACACAGTCACGAATATGTGTCAAGATTTGGGGGAAACAGAAGCAGCAAGTAAGCAGAGGCCGGGGCCTGAACGGGGACGCGGACACACATGTGGCCCGTGGCCCAGAGGGGCCGCGCTACTCACCGCGGTCTCCCGCTTCTGTGCTGGAATATCCTCATAGATGTGGTGGGAGTTGTTCCTACCTTCAAGAAAAGAACCACATTTAGGGACAGGACATTCGCAGACCTCTGATTTTTCACCCTTCGCTCTTGCGATTCTGTAGCCTTTGACCTACTTTGGCACTTTCCTTCCCCCACACGGAGGAAGACTAAATTTTAAAAATGATAACATTTGGGGCCAGGGATTTAGCTCAGTGGTTCCTGAGCCTGTCTTGCAAGCGCAAGGGCCCGAGTTCAATCCCTGGTAACCACATACAATACTGAGTGTGGAGACTCACGCCCAGCAGCAATCAGTACCACATACCACAGTGCCGGGCGTGGTGGCTCACGCCTGTCATCCCAGCACTCGGGAGGCAGAGGCAGGAGGATTGCTGTGATGTGAATTTGAGGCTGAGCTCAGGGCCAGCCTGAACTACAAAGCCTGTCTCAAAAAAAAAAAAATGATAACATTGGTTATTTGCCATTAACTGGCAAAGTCTTTACATAAACTTGTTCAAAGGTCCTTCATCATAAAGAAGGTTATGAAGTCTGACCTGGAGTGGGTCCCTGCACACCTAGTGACAGTCCAGCGGCCGTGGAGGCAGCTGGCTTTCAGCGAACTGACCTCGAGCTTCTGCTGGGGTCACCATGACCTGGACATATGCCCTAGGGCCGTGGTGTCCTCACTGGTAAAATGAGCGAGGTAAACCTTGTCCCTGTGACTGAGCCACTTGGGACTGCACAGACTCACCTTTTCTGGCTCTTCCCTGGGCTTTCCAAAGGTACAGGGCCATGAGCATGCCAAGGCCTAGCAGCAGCAGCACAGCCACCGTCACACCTGCCAGGACCACCTTCCACTTCCAGTCACCTGGAGGACTTAGGACGAGAGGCGGGGGGGAGGAGTCACTGCCAGAGGTCACCCAGGGCATCTTGGCTTCCAACCTCTCCTGGGGTCCCCAGCAGGTAGCAGCTGCCCCACCAGCACTGGTGATATCGCAAGTCTCCCCCCTTCTGGCTGATCCCCCTGGTTTGCTTTCTGCCCCTTTTGGAGGCTCTTCTCCCCCTTTAGGCCGAGGACAGAGGATCAAGCCCACCAGGAGCAGTTTAAAAACTTTTTAAAGGCTGGCAGGGAGCTCAGCGCTAAGGCATTAGTTTACTCCCCACGACTGCAAAGAGCGTATGAGTCAAGGGAAAGATACAGATAAGGAAACCGTCTGGGAGAGGGCCCGGACGGAAGAGCAGTGTAGCCAGCAATCTCTCCCTTCAGTGGGGGGTCACTACCACCCGGTTTCTGGCTTTTTGGTTTGGTTTGGTTTAGTTTGGTTTTTGGAGACAGAGTCTCACTCTGTAGGCCAGGTTGGCCTTGAACTCGCTGTGCATCCTGGGCTGTGTTGATCCTCCTGCCTCAGCCTCCTGAAAGCTGGGGTTAGAGGCATATGCCACCATGCCTGGATTTGTGGCTTTATCTCTCCACAAGGAATGGTTCCAAACAGCCCAAGTTTCAAACTGAGGGCCTGGAGCAATCTGGCTGCAGCTCTAGTAACTACAGGTCACACCCTTGCCTAGACCCCTGGTGCCCGCCCTGGGCTGGGTCACCCAGCTCCATATTCTCAACCTTCAAAGTAGCTGGAAGCTGGGGCTTGTGTGGTGGGGCAACCATGCCCCCACAGTCACGTGGCAATGTCTGGACTTATTTTGGGGGCACATTTGGCAGAGCGAGGTTTGCGCTCTTACCATCCAATGAGTAAAAGCCAAACACTGAGCTCCACCTCCAACAGTGCAGAGCATCCTGGGACAAAGAAAATGCTGCTCCAGATGTCAATGGGGTTGAGAGTGACAGGTCCTGATGTAAGAAGGGGAGGTCATTGCTCCCCTTTTGTGGATGAGGAAATGGAGCCCAAGAAAATCAGCCTCTGGTAACCTGTCTGACCCCACTGCATTGGCAGGGGATGGGAAGAGACACGGGAGGGTTGACAGTACCTGTCCGCAGCAGGGCTGGAGCCCGAGGCCAGGACCGTGACCATCGTGGTCCGAGTGCTGCTGGTGGTGGACGGTGCTGGAGCTATGAGAGCCAAGGCTAAGTAGGGTGCCCATCCGCTCCCCCCATGCCACAGAGCTCCCACTGCCAGCCTTGGGCCCGAAGGGCACTGTGGACCAGGCACTGAGCCCAGGCTTGGGCAAGGGATGGCTCAAATGCCCTCGCAGGGTCAGCACCGGGAGGACTGGGGATGCACCTCAGGCTCTGAACACCACAGGTAAATGCAGGCAACGGGGCCGCTCCATGACTCTCGGGAGTGTGCAGGGGCCTCTGGGTTGGAGGATCCTCACACTAGCCACCCCAAAGCCTGAGGCTCCCACCCCGGCTCAGCCCCTGAGTCTCAGGTCTGCACTGCTGTCTGCTGACTGGGTCCGCCACTTTTCTCCCTGCCCAGGTTGCCCCGTGGTCCCCATCTTAGACCCGACAGTCCTTCAAGGAAGGGTGAGTTAGGGTGTCAGGGCTAGGGTGCCCCGGAATGGACCTAAGAGCTTTTGCAGCAAATGGAGGGGCCTGTTGGTGGCCCCACAATTGCCAGAAACAGCTATGATAAGGGACGGGGACCAGCAGCCTGAGCTCTAGCACTGCTTTAACCAGCAGCTGACCTCAAGTGCCAAGCTTCAGCCAGGAGAGGGTCAGAGGGAAGGTTTTCTAGGGTCCCCTAGCTCTGGTGCCCACCCACTCCAGATGGCTGACACCCGTGTGTGAGACAGAGGAGCACTCACCTTTCAACACCACCAAGTGCACGGTTTTGCGGATGTCAATCTGCGAATACTTATAAAATCCACACCAGTAGACCCCTGAGTCTTGTGGCATAAGCCTGGTCCCGGTGACCTCAAAGCTGTCAGAGTCAGGATGATCCCGAATGAAATATCGCAGATCCCGCCTCTGGAGACTGGTCACCAGTATGCTGCAAGTATTTTCTGATGTTTTCCGACACCAGGCTTTCTCACCTGAACCTTCATACGACCTGTACCCACAACGCACGGAGAATGCCTCGCCCTCCAGTTTTTGCAGCACTGTGTCCTGGGCCCGGGAGCCTAGGAATACACGCTCAGGTCAGGGAGTCCCCAGTTTCCATGCAGAGATGGGAGGTGGGGTCTCTCTCCTTGGGGAGCAGCCGCCACTATGGTGACACTCTGAATGTGCCCCAGAGCCCCGCAGCGGGGTTGCCAGCTGTCCTCTGCACAGACCCGCACACCTACTCTCACATCCTCCCCTCCGCTCCCCGCCCCCAGCCCAGCCCCTTACCGGAGGCCAGGAACACCAGTAACAGGGGCACCACGAGGCAGGTGGCCCCCCCGGCCATCGGTCCTCTTCTGAAGCCCCAGGACAGGGGGCAGGAGCTGGCTGCAACCTGGTCCAGCCACCGAGGACAGCAGAGGCCTCTATGCCCAGCAGGAGGCCCAGCCCCTTCCTGCTCCAGGACACTTCCCTCTGCTGAGTATGATCGTGTGACAGTGTGACGGGGAAGCCCAGGAAGCTAAGGAAACTGTGGTGAAACCCTTTCTCCTCATAAGCCCCGAGCTGCTACTTCCCCAGCTCAGAGCTTGTCTGCACCCAGCACAGGGTAACAGGTCGATGACCTTCGAGGCCTGACAAGGACCTGAAGCCCCACTGGTTCCCAGAGGTCGGAGCCCAGGTACCCAGAATGGTTCCCCAGTTGCTAGAGGGGACAAAGCAAAAAGAGATGGAGAGTCATGTCCAGGAAAGGACCTGGTGGACATAGCCGAAGTGAGGAGGGGACAGGGAGATGGACAGAAGGAGGGACAGGGGAGGGGGGGAGCCGCACCAGTGCCTGGCCTGCCTGACTCCCCCATAAGCATCCATGAAAGGCTGCTTTAACCAAGCACGAGTTTAAAATAACGAGGTGAGAGGTCCAGGGATGTAGCCGCACCAGCCTGGCGAGAGCGAGGTCCTCAGTTCTGTCCCCAGTACCACAAAAAATAAATAAATGAAATAAAATAATTAGGTGAATGTTGTAGTCAAGGTTTGCACAAGAATAGATTTCATACGGGGTTATTTTATAATATTCACCTAGAAGTCAAATGTAGAGGAGCGTAAGAGACCTACAAGCCTACAAGCTAGAGACTGAAGAGTCCAGCAAGGGCCTAGGTCGCAGCAGAGCCCCCACGCGTCCTGCTGGAGGCCTGGAGCTCCCACACTGCCTCAAGCAAGTCCATTTTGAGGATTTGCACCAGGAAGGCTAAAGGGCCAGAGAGGGGAGCTAGAAAGTCTGGTCGGCAGGGTGAAGGGTCTGTACCCAGGCTGAGGGTTCAGGTTGGCCCTGGAGCCAAGAGGTGACGCTCAAGGCCAAGACCAGCAAGCCCCTCACAACAGAATCAGCCGTCCCCGGCTAAGCAAGGAGTTCACATCAGGAAAACCGGCCTCCACAGATCCTCTGGGAAAATCAGCAGCCTACAGCACCCCTCAGTCCCTCCTTCGCCTCTGGCCACAATCCCCAGGTGGGTCTTCCACGACTGGACCACACTGGGTGTCCCAAGCTGACCGCTAGTTAATCCACCACAGGGAAGTATGGAGAACCTCAGGTTGTTCAGATTGACAGATGGACAACTAAAAACACGGGGGGAATACGTACAGTGGTCGGGTGTGATACCACACACTGATAATCCTAGCACTCCGCGAAGCCGAGGCAGGAGGACCACTAGTTTATATCCAGTCTGGGCAAATTACTGAGTTAGCATGACCCTGTCTCAGAATGAAAACTAAAAAAGGCGGTATAAGTGTGCCTTGCGGCAGATTGGGCTGCAGGGACCAGACTACGATGTAGGGAGGCCGGAGGGCCCTGGGAGAGAGAAGCCAGGGCGGGAGAAGGGGCCATGGCACAGGTGTGGGGAGCCCAGGCCCCCGGTGAGCCTCAGGACTGGCTGAGGTAGACACCCCATTTCTCTGAGGCAGCCTGCTGGGGGCCGGTGGAGGCGTCCCCATTCCATAGGCACCGGGTCACTGCAATAGCCTGTGGCCCCACTCAGGGAGCCGTGCCCCCGCCCTGTCTACCACTGGCCCGGCCAACTTGTAAGCAGTTGGGTCCTCTGAGCCCTGGGAAGATGGTGCAAACCAGATGGGGTGCAGGAGGGGTGGAGGTGACAGGGGCAGAGGGACAGAGGACAGGACGGAGGGAGGGCTCTCGAGTCCACAGTTGGTGGGAGGTGGACTCAGGTGCCCACGGCTCCTCTCCAGTGCCACTGCCACAGGTTCCCTGGCTCCCAGAACCTCGTGAGCTCAATGGAGACACTGGGTCACCCTTACACCAGCCTGCCCAACTTCAGGGTGCAGCTCGGGCCCCTGGTCGCCTCCAGCGCTGGCCAGATGACACCTGCCCCTCCTTCCAGGGCCCCCGGATGTGGTGGCCTGCGTGGCCCCTGCCCCCGCACTCCGTGACATCTGCCCCACTGCCCACACCTTGGGATCCCAGTGCTTCCCTCTCTGTTGGACACGAGCCTCTCCTCCCTCCTACACTGAGGCATCTGCGCTGTGCGAGGCGCAGAGTGTCCCGACCACGCCATGTCTGCTTCCCTCAGAGCCATGAGCCCCTGTGGCCAGGCCTGTTGGCCTTCCCTTCCCCATACCTGGCCACAGGCTGGGCTGTGTACAGGTAACTGACCTGCACACACCCTTGACCTCAGATGTGATGCTGAGGGGTTGCAAAGTTCATCAAAGTGCAGGCCATCATAGCACTCTAGGAGGCTGAGGCAGGAGGACTGCAAGTGTGAGCCCAGCCTGGGCAACTTAGCAACTTAGTGAAACTCAGTCTCAGAATAAAAAGATAAAAAGGGCCTGAGGACGTAGCTCAGTGCGAAGGCCCTGCGTTCAGTCCCAGTGCCCCTCAAGCTCAGCTTCCTACTCCCTAGACGAGGGAGAGGGGTCAGAGAGGGACAGGGACTTGTGATGGTCACACCGAGATCAGGGCTGTGGCGGGCTTGAGCCCAGGTCTACTTCACTGTCACTGCCCACCCTGAACCTTCACCCCTGCCAAGGGACCTTCACCAAGGGGCCCCCAACATCCATATAGTGAGGCGGTGCGGGAGGGAGGACCCAGAAACTGGGCTCTCAGGTCTCAAGTGCAGAACAGGAGAAGCAGCCCCGCGGGGCACTAATGACAGAGCAGTAACGTCACGGTGCTCACGCCTTCCATTGTCTCCGGGGAGCAATTTGAGAGGCAGGGATCGTGGGCCCCTTGCACAAGATTGGAACAAAGAGGCCCAGGAAGGGCAGTGACCTGCTGGCCACAGTGACAACAGCATCGCCCGTCCGTCCCAGACCCAGTGCCCTCCCCACTAGGCGTCTGCTGTCCACGAGGCGGCACCATCCAGGCCCCCACAGGTGCTATGCAGGCTCACAGTGCAGCTGGTGCCCGCGGGGAGCCAGGCTCTCCTGCTTACACCGCAGCAGCGGCTCTCGACTCCGTGCTTGCTGGCCGGAAGTGGACATCCACATGTTCCTGTGCCTGTCCCTGGCCAGGGCTGTCAGCAGCGCTATCCAAGTCTTCCCTCTACTGTCCTCTTCTGGACATAGGGAAACGGGGAATCCTCTGTGCTACCCCTCAAGTTTGCTGCCTGCTGCAGCCAGCAGCACCCACACCAGCTGCCCACTGAGACGCCCACCGGGTCACCCTCCTGAGCATGATGCTTGCTCTCGACCCTGAGGTCCTCGGCTCCGGCTGAGGGCAGAGATGCCAGACATCCCCAGGTCTACCCCAGCCTGCAGGCTGATGGCTGGCTGCCTGTCTCTGGAGAGGAACCTGGCAGCGCACTGCAGCCTGGGCTGCTGGGTCCTGGCTGGCAGTCTGGACAGTAGAGATTGTATCAGGCCAGAGGCGCGGGCAGGCAGCTGACTACAGAGCAAGAAGCCACTAGGGTCCCGTTTCCCCAGGCTGTGGTCAGCTCTGAGTCATCTTCATTGTGTCCCAAGTGGCCTTCTCTCCCAGGAGCCTTGACCAATTCGGAGTCATGCAGGACACAGCCTTCCTCTGAGCCATACCAGGCCTCCAGCCAGTGTCTGTGGGCTAAGTAAGGCCCCTGCCAGAAGCTGCTGGGCCCTCAGTCCCTGAGGCGCTCAGACCTGGCACCAAGGCCAACATCAGCCACCGCACGGCCAGGGCAGCAGGGAGTAGAGGCTCCGTAGGCTTCTGGGGTGGGGGTCCCAGGTGTCTCAGGCTGGGCACAGCCCGGAGCCCTATCAGAGTATGTGTGCCCAGACGGGCACCCTTGGATAGCAGCAAGCTCTCCACTGCCAGCCCTTGTAACCTCAGCTCTTAGTCACATCCTTCTCCTTCTCTAGGACGGGGACCATGGGACATCGGTGCCCCTGGGGCTGTCCCTTCCCTTCCCCTCTGGAGCTCAGTGCTCTCTGGGACCTCCTGGGTCCCCCCAAGAAGCTTCCCAGGGTCGGTAAGTGGTCTTGAACCACGCAGGTTTCAATAGAGGCTGCAGTCTTCTCAGCTGAGGGCATCCAGGGACTGGCAGAATCACTGCCCAGGCTGTAGCCTACAAGGGAGCAGGAGAGATGGACAAGGGCTGTGCCCGGTGCCCTGTGCCCAGCACCTGGTTCAGCCCGGCCCTCGCTGGCTCTGCCTCCATCTCCCAGGCCATCCCACAGGGCTACTTCTCCCACGCCGGGTTCCCCGCGTCCTCTGTGGGTTCAGGCCCGGGACGCCTCCCACGGGGACCCAGGTCCCACAGCCATACTCACTTCCCCTGTGTCTCCTCTTCCAGAGCCTGTAGATTGTGGCCAGCGTGACGGACGCGGGGAGCAGGCTCAGCAGCACCACCAGCACCGTGAGGTGGGGCTCTTGCAGCCTGGGGTGGGAACAGCAGTGAGTGCCAGGCCGTGGCGACATCACACTCTCCACGTTGTCCCAGACCCACCATCCACAGCACAAGGACACTAGAGACCCCCTGGGACTGGAGAGCTTCCCATCTCCTCGGTACTTGAGGACATCGCGGCCTCCTGGTCCTCGGTTGTGGGTGCTATGACTACCACCGGCACCCCAGCTCCCGGGACACAGACGGATGGAGCACCCACGTACATGTGCATGCACACATGCACACATGCACACATGCACACACATGTGTGAAATGTGTAGGGGCTTTCCTTGTCGCCAGAGCCTCCTGAACCTCCAGTAACAGGCAGTGGCTGGTGTGTCTGTCCCGGGGGCCCTGCCCCTCAGGGACCCAAGTGAGACTTGAGGTGAAAGGCTCCCTGCCCTCCTGCATCCCCCCTTCCTAGTGAACCAAGTAAGATGTCAGCTAGTCCCCACTCCAAGTTACAGCACCCCCACGTCTACTCCCCACCCTTCTTCATATCCTGCTACCAGCAGCCCCACTGAGTTCCCAAGAGCAAAAGGGGAAAGCCAAGGGGATGTTGGAAGAGGTCAGGGAAAGGTCAGAGAAGGTCAAGGGGAGGTCAGAAAGAGGTCCAGAGGAAGTCATGGGGAGGGTCAGGGAAAGGTGTGAGGAGAGTCAGAGAAGGCAGGGTTTGGGGGTACAAGAGGGGTCAAAGGAGAGAGGATGGCTGGGGAAGGTCAGGAGCTCAAGAGAGGGTCAGAGCTCCAGTCAGGTCAAAGGGAAGCCAGGGGAGTTCTGGGGAGGGTCAGATGCTAGAGCTCTTCCTTGAAGTCTGTTTCAGCCCCAGGAGCTGGGCCACGTCCCCAGCAGGTACCTGGCGGATGGCAGTTGGTCGTGGCATGTTCCCAAGGTGCACGAGCTGCTGCCGGGGCTAGTGGAGGTAGACACTGGACTGTCGGTATCGTGGGGGGACACAGTCACTAGCTGGGGCCCCAAGGTCCTCCTGGGCCCCACCGTGTCGGTGATACTGGGGAAGCTGGAGGCCGTCACAGAGGTTGGTCTGGGGGTGCCCAAGGCAGCTGCAGGCCGGAGACTAGCCCAAGTGAGGGGCCCAGGTGTGAATGGAGCTACACCAGAGGGGAAGGGGACACCAGCTTCTGAGGAGGGGGCTTGCCCTGTTGTGAAGAAAGCTCCGCTCCCGAAGGCCTCATCAGCCAGGTATGTGAGAGGCGTGGTCCACACAGTCACGGGGCCTGAGGGGCAGAGGGGGAGGGCGTCACACCGACGTGGGCTTGGCGCTGGGGCCAAGCCAAGCAGCCTCACGGGGTGTACACCGGGGGCCCCAGCTTCTGCTGTAGGACTGGAGCGAGCGGGTGCCGTGCCAGGTACGGAGACGGAAGCAGCGTAAAGAAGGGAGAGGCTGCGACATTTTCTTCAGCCTCCCCCCGTAAGACTCCTCCTGGCCAACCTAGAAATCCCAGAGATGAGGCCCTGACAAGGACACACAGGAAGGAAGAAGCGGATCGAGCAAAGCCCAGCTCGGAATGTGTGCCCAGACAGCGGTGCCTGGACACAGGCCTTGTGGCCCGGGGGGCCATCTAAAGAGGCCCAGAGAGCCAGTCAGGTAGTGGCAAGTTCTGAGACAAGGGTCCACCCTTCCGGAAGCCCGAAGCAGGACGGGGGTAACAGTCCCAGCCAGCTGCTCATCCCAGCAAGGCACGCCCAGGACATGCGTCTGGGATGGCACTGAGGGTCCCGAATTCCAGAGCAAGCCAAACACTGTGGTCAACTGCCTTCCTGGGGGGGGGGGGTGCCTCACACCACACCCCTGGCCTGACGCTGTGCTGTCCTCCATCCACCCAGCTCTTTACGCCCCATCTTCCCAAAGCCTAGGGTCTGGACAGCAGGACAGAGAGGAGTTGAGGAGTTGCCAGGACTCCATCTGGGGTGGGGGGCTCTGCTACCTCATGGGGGCTGGAGGCGCCTGGAGACAAGCTGCTGTACCCCGACTGTGCACAGAAAGGAGCCTTTTCTAGGGACCTGTGGCTGCTGTGCAGGGCAGCTGAGCTCAAGCCATTCTGGGGGAGAGGCAATGGGCCCGGACAAGCAGCACTGCTGGGGAGGGGTGCCGGAGAGGCCCCTGGGCCAGTGTTGTGTTACCAGCATCGCACTCAGCAGTGAGAGCACCTCCGAAGATCCCTCCTGAGCCGTCTGAGGAGGGCTCGCCCTGCTGTGAAGACACTTCTGCTCTTGAGATCCTCAGAGGCCGACCACAGAAGGTTGGCCGGAAGGCACTGAGAGGCAACCCAGATACCTCCCACAGCGCTGTGTCCCCCTCTCTCACTCCTGCTGCAAAGGACCCCCAAAAGCCACCATGCTGGTAACCCTACAAATGAAGGTCTCAATGAACTGGTTTCCGCCTTCTTCTGGGGGCCAAATCACATCTGGAGAAGGGCACTGAACTTGAACTTCCCATTTGCAAGAGGCCATCTTCTGCGCTTCGGGGCTAGCAGAGATGGAAGACTTGGGAACAAACATCATAGAGTGGAATGTGTTTCTAAGCTCCCTTCCTGTCTGACGAATACGACCAACCTCAAATCTCAATTCTTGGTCCTTCTCTGTTCTCCTTCTGTGCTCAAGAGAGAGGTTTATATCCTCTTTTGATTTTTAAAAACAGCTCTAAGGAAACACACTAGACATCTCATGCCACATGCCTATTTGTTCTATAAAGACTGATAGTTTTTGCACCCGCGCAAAGTCATGCCCCCATCACGACCGTTGATTTTAGAACATTGTCTTCATCTCGGAGAGAAGCTCGTGATCCCCTCCCCCTCCTGAGCCCTCATAGCACTAACCTACCTCCTTTCTCCAGCCCCTTGAGACGCTGCTGAGCTGCGGTGAGACACCCAGCGGTGACTCCCTCCCAGCTGCTGCATGCTAAGAGCTCGGCTTCCCACCTCACCCCTCCACTTGAGTCCCAAGATGCATCTGAAGCTCAGCCTGACAAAGGACAGCTCTTGATCTCGCCCTTGGATTGGCTTCTCTTTCAGGTCCACCTGCCCGTAAATGTGTTGAGCTCGTACTTTCCACTTGAGCTAAGCCTGCCCCACACACAGGCTGAAGATCTAACCAGCCTGGCTTTGAGCCCAGCCACGTCACTCCCCTCCAGGCCCCTGTGCCACTCCAAGCCCCTGCCACATCCAACCAGACAGCCCCTTGGTCTCCCTGCCCCTGCTCTTAGCCTCTCCTCCTCCACGAGCAGCCATTACCATCTTTTCTTTTTCTTTCTTTTTTATTTTTTGAGACAAAGTCTCTTGATGAAGCTCAGGTTGGCCTTAGACACTATATAGCCTAGAATGGCCCTGAACTTAGAGCAATCCTCCTGCCTCAGCCTCCAGAGTGCTGAGTGCCACACCCAGCAGCCATTACCATTTTAAAAACCAGCCACTACTGGACTGCTCTCTCATAGCTTCCTGTTGTGCTTAGAAGAAGCTTCCAACTCTGGCCCATGGATCAGGGCTGACCCTTCAGAGCCTGAAATCCGCAGCCAGGGCCTTGACGCTGTCTGCCTACCCTTCCTCGCTCCCCTAACACAAGTGTGGCACGTGCAGCACGGACCGACCTCAGGCCGACCTAATGCCCTGACCCCAGGGAATTGCTTCCGCTGCTCTCTCCGCACAAAGCCCTTCCAAGCACTCAGCTTTCAGTGGGCTAGAGGACTGTCCTCATTTGGGGCTCTGCTGGCCGTCACCTGCTCCGGGAGGTGTCCTCTGTCTCTTGGTATGTCAGGAGCTCCCTCTGAGTTGCTTTCTGATGCATCCCACCATCCTTGCTTAAGAACATTGATGTTCTCGGCAGAGATTGGCCCGGGTGATGTGTTATTGCCTGGCTTCTCCCCACGCAGGACTGCACCTGATTTGGATTCCCTGGGCCTACAACAGTGCCTGGAA
Source organism: Petromus typicus (assembly GCA_004026965.1). NCBI lineage: Eukaryota > Metazoa > Chordata > Mammalia > Rodentia > Petromuridae > Petromus > Petromus typicus. The sequence continues at coordinate 32,600 of PVIR01001408.1, read as the reverse complement.
TATCAGAGGCTCAGTGAATGCATGCTGGATGGAGTATTGCATAAAACGGAGTCCTGAGTCCAACTCTCATCTCTGCTGCCCAGTGACTCTTTCCCTCACAAGTCCAGGACGCTCACCGCCATCCCCGGGCCCGCAGCTGCTCACCTGGAGACACCTCCAGCAGAAAGCCCTCCAAGGGTAAGAGCAGCCCTGGGGTGCCACGCATGCACCAGTAGCGGCCTGTGTCCTCCTGCCTGAGGTTCTCCATGGTAATGGTGATCACACTGGTGTGGACATCGTCCTGCAGGCTGTAGCTCGGCCCCGGCACCCAGAGCCGGGAGATGGTCTCACACTTCTTGCTGGTGATCTTACACCACTTGTTTTCTTCGACGAAGCCCCTGCGGCCCTTGTACGGGCACTGCACAAACAGCGTCTCCCCTTCCTGAAGCGTGATCCTCTTGTACGCCCTCAGGGAGGGTGAGCTTGGGAAGACAGAGCTTGCTGATCCGGCTGGTGAGAGAGAAACGAAAAGGCCACGTGAGAGGCAGGGTGCATGGCTCTCCCCGCGAGGACCCCCAGTGAAGGGTGCACGGCCTGATCGCGGCGATGGCTCAGCTCTGGGAGTCCCTGGTCTCTTAACCCCTCCACACCGGCTCCACCAGCCTTACTCCCTTTGCTTGTGGTATTTTCGGGGCCTGCAGGATTCTCAGTCATGTGGGAAAGATTCAAGTCCAGTCCTCAGGAGGACAGATGTCCCGGCTGTTCCATGCTAGAATTTCAGTACACAAACAGCTTGAGTCGATACAAAAGTCCAGTATTTGAAAAAAAAAATGAGTAGCTATTTATCTCCCAAATAATTTCACTGTAGTCATGTTTGTTTGTGTGTCAGCAGTCGAACTCAGAGCCTCACACGTGCTGGGCAAATGCTCCAACATGGAGCTGTACCCCAGCCCCTACTGTAGTCATCTTTTTGTGTGGTACTGAAGATCAGACTCCCAGAGCTTTGTGTACACCAGACAAGCACTCAGCTGCTGAGCTATTCCCCAGCCCCTCTTCTGAGATAAGATTTCCTTAAGTTGTCTAGGCTGGCCTCAATCTTGCAATCCTCCTGCTACAGCCTCCTGGGTAGCCAGGATGACAGGTGTGCTTCACTATCTCTGACTCTATAGCCTCTCTTTTCAATAGCACTTCCTTTTAGTTGGGTCTGGGTGGTATTTCGCATTAAAATATTCAAAGTTACATAAAACCCATACATTAAACGTGCTCAGACAGACACGTCTGTCAAACGAGGTGACTCCCCCGATGGTGTCTCAGACACGGCAGGTTCAACCTATAGGCGCTTCCTTTTCATCCACTCCTGATGGGAGCACCTAGGGTTTCTCAGCTCAGAGAGGGTCCTGGCAGACGGCACAGGGTGGCTGAGCTTTGGAAGGGTCCCGGGGCCCTGTGTTGAGACCCCTACAGGTGCTGGAGGGTGGGGTTTATCAACTCTACCTGCCCAGAACTAACCGGTAGGGCTAAACTGGTTGCCATGGCAGCGAGAGAGGCAGGAACCTGTGAGGCCTTTCTCGGGCCACTGCACGGAAGGAAGGGCCTTTGGCGGGCAACTGAGTCCCTCAGAACAGGGACCAGAAGTGGGATCAGTCTTCTGAGAAAAGCAGTTCTAAGGTGCAGGAGCCTAAGGCCATGCCTCAAATCAGAGCTTGCGTGACAGCAAGGCATTTGTGTGAGGAAACTGAGAGTCACTCATTACCAGCCAGCAGCAGGCCAATACAAAGAGGTCCAGAGTGGAGCTCTGGCTGGTGAGGTCTGTTGGCAGTGCCCAGGCCAGGTGTCAATGTGACACATTCCCCTTCCGAAGTCAGCCCCAACCTCCTCCTCCTGTCCGACCTGCAAAGCATTGGAGTGCCCAGGCCAGGCCAGGCAGAGGAGGAAGGACGAAGTGCCCCTTCCACCCCGAGTCCTCTCACCTGTGACACAGCCCTGCAGCCACAGCAGCAGGAGCAGGAACCCGGGGGCCATGACTCCATCCAGGTGGACGTCACAGGCCCGGCAGGAGGCCGGGGCACCGGGAAGAACCTAGGCCGGGGACAGGCCGCCACAGGACATGCCACCTGGGTCACCAGGGAAGGAAGCGGGCTGTGAAAGTGAAGTTGCCCACTTAGAGAAGTGATGTGCCAAGACCCAGTGCCACCCATAGACCGCAGGCCCCATGGGGCTTGTGCTAGGGAGGGTGCACTGGTGGCTGTTTCCGCCTCTCTCTCAGAACGTGGGCAGGTGTGGCTGTGGTGACTCCACCCAGGCTGGGGCCCCGTGGGGACGCTCCGGCACTCCTGAGGCCCTCCAGAAGCCGGGTCCTGAGGCACATCTCCCAACCACCGAGGCAGGGTCCACACGGGGCCAGGCATGAGACTTGCCTACGATCCTTGGGGCCTGGGGTCAGGGTGGTGCTTGCGTCTCTGCATTCCGGGCACTGGTGTCGCTGCTCACAGCTGCCACCGCTGGCTCACAACCGGGGCTGTCCTGGTATTGTCTTCCGGGAAACGCAAATTGTAAGACTCGGCACGAGCGTGGGTTTAGGGAGGGGCTCCTGTGGTAGGCAAGTTCTCTCACTCTCTCTCTCTCTCTCCACCCCCCCCAGTCTCCCAGCTTCCAGCCCTCTCTCTGTCTCCCTTCCTCTCCTCCAGCGTCTCCAACACCTACCAGCTGTCTTTGGATGCCCACTCCCTTTGCCACCTCGTGGCCTCCACGCACGGCCTACTTTTGGTGGGGCCTGGCCCAGAGCCCCTTCCCGGGCTCTGGCCCCGTCAGTGCCCCTCAGCTTCCTCCATGCAGCCCTATCTGCCTGCCACAGCCACCAGGCTCGGGGAAATGACCCAGCATTCCGCTCAAGACCCGCCCCTCACTTCGGGCCCCAGCCGCTGAAGAGGAGGATTGGTTTCATCACCAGAGTCTGTCATCTGTGCTTATGGCTGCAGGAGCCTGGGTGGGCCCCATATTGTGGGGGCTTCCCTTCCTTACCTGGGCCCTTTTATCCTTTCTTCTTTCTTTGCAGCACTGGAGACTGAACCCAGGGTCTCCACTGAGCTACCTCCTGCTCTAGCCCTTTTTATTCTTTACTTTGAGGCAGAGCCTCATCAAGTTAAGTAAACCCAGGAGAAACTCAAACCCGAGGTCTTCCTGCCTCAGCCTCCCAGTGTGCTGAGATTCCCCTGCCTATCTCCCCCGCTGGGCTTCCTCTCCCAGGGGTCAGACTAACCTTGTGGTACAGCTCCTTCTTTATGTCAATAGAGTCCCGGGCCAGAGATTCAGCCCAGTGGTTGCGGCGCTGTCTTGCAAGTGCAGGGACCCGGGTTCGATCCCCGGTTAACCACATACAATACTGGGCGTGGAGACTCATGCCCAGCAGCAATCAGTACCATATACCACAGTGCCGGGCGTGGTGGCTCACGCCTGTAATCCCAGCACTTGAAGGCAGAGGCAGGAGGATTGCTGTGATGTGAGTTGGAGGCTGAGCTCAGGGCCAGCCTGAACCACAAAGTGAGACCTTGTCTCAAAAAAAAAAAAAAAAAAAAGTCCCTCCCAGGATGCCTCCCCTGGACCCAGGGAACCCCCAGGGGTGGCCCAGCTTCCGCCTTAACCCCCCACCACGGACCACCTCGGCCGGGTCTCCTTCAGGCCCGCTCTTGTCTGCTGGGAGCCCACCCTCCCAGCAAGCCTCGCGCTTCTCGGCCTCAATGGCCACACTTGACCTGCACTCAGGCTGTTTTTAAGGTGTTTGGTCAGATTCAGCTCTCAGTTTACTTAGGATGTGCATGTTGGTGGGTATTTATTGGGGTTCACTCTACTTGGGGTTAAATCAACTCTAAGATACGTGTGCTTTCACCTTTGGCCAAGTGTAAGATTTCAAGACATCTCTTCCGGACCCTGAGGCTCCTGTTTCTGTTTTGGTTTTTTTTTCCCCCTAGATCTCTGATGGTGCAGTGTTATTACTGGTCATTTAATTTCAAATTTTCTTTTCTTTCTTTCCTTTTTGGTTTGTTTTTTTGAAGCATGGTATCGCTGTATGGTCCAGGCTGGCCTTGAACTCTCTATGTAGCTCAGGCTGGCCTCAAACTCACAGCAATCCTCTTGCCTCAATCTCCCAAGTGTTAGGATTATAGGTGTGCACCACCATGCCTCGCCTTTAGTTTCTTTATTTTGTCAAATCTCTGAACCTTTTTTCTCTGTGGCTTCTTCTTTTCTTTTTTTTTTAGGTTTTTTTGAGACAGGGTCTCGCTTTGTGGTTCAGGCTGGCCCTCAGCTCAGCCTCCAACTCACATCACAGCAATCCTCCTGCCTCTGCCTCCCAAGTGCTGGGATTACAGGCGTGAGCCATCACACCTGGCACTGTGGTATGTGGTACTAGTTGCTGCTGGACGTGAGTCTTCACATCCACTCTTGTACCCCGGTCCTTGCGCTTGCAAGACAGGCGCCGGAACCACTGAGCTAACTCCCCGGCCCTGTGGCTTCTTTCTTGTATTGCTTATGTATCTCCGCCTTTCCAGTTTTTAGTTCTTTAATATCTTTCTATTGCACACTTACCAGTGTGAAGAGGAGATACAATTTCATTTTTTCCAGATACTTAAAAATGCTTTGTTTCCGGGGCCGGGGATTTAGCTCAGTGGTTCCGGCGCCTGTCTTGCAAGCACAAGGGCCCGGGTTCAATCCCCGGTAACCACATAACAATACTAGGTGTGGAGACTCACGCCCAGCAGTAATCAGTACCACGTATCACAGTGCTGGGCGTGGTGGCTCACACCTGTCATCCCAGCACTCAGGAGGCAGAGGCAGGATTGCTGTGATGCGAGTTGGAGGCTGAGTTCAGAGCCAGCCTGAACTACAAAGTGAGACCCTGTCTCAAAAAAAAAAAAAAAAATGGTTTGTTTCCATTTGTTAAATGTGAAATGAGGGTCCAGGGATTTCGCTCAGTGGTTTTGAAGTCTGCCTTGTAAGTGCAAAGTGCAGAGTTCCACCCCTAGTAACCACATACCACAATCCAGGCGGGGTGCCTCAAACCCATTAAAAAAAAAAAAAGACCCTGTTTTTAAAAAACAAAAAATGTGACATGGTTTTCTTTGTAATATACTAAATGTATCTTTCTGGGAAATGAATCAATTTGATTTACCTGGGGGATGTCCTTCTACAGTGAAATCTGTAGTGATTGTCTAGTCCTCAAAAAAGAGAAAACGAAAGGTCAGAGTACAAGAAAAACTGCCAAGTGTTGTGAACTGAAGATAATAACCTGAATAAGTCTCCCACAGAGAAGTGGGGCGCTCTGTTAGCAAGGAAGCAGACGGGATGGGGATGATCTTTTAAAGTAGGCAAAATATTCTCAGCGAGCAAGGAGCAGCAGACCTAAGCAATAATGAAAAAGAACAACTTAAAGGTGTTGGTTATCACTGATACGAGGAACTCCGTAATACACCGACTACCAGGATGAGTCGGTGAGGGAAAGAGAGCAGCAAGGCTCTACGCCGAGGGTTAGGGAGGACAGAGTCCTAGTCCGCAGGTGTGTCAGCCAGACTGGCCCGACTGGGTCTCCCCTAATACAGTCCGGGCTGGAGAGGCGCACGGGGCTCGGATGGGACACCCGTGAGTGTGTCCGGCGGGTGGCGAAGCTGTGGCCTCGCGGACAGTGACTGGCCCCTTGCCCGTCCTGTCTGACACGTCTTCCTGCTCTGCCTCCTGGCTTCCGTTAAACCAAATTAAACCTCTCCTCCTCTACCTTCCAGGTGTCAGGTATCACATCTCCGAGACTGGAAAGCTAACTAAGATAAAAGCATTCTTAAAATTAAGAGATCTGTGCAGAATGAAAATAGAAACATCAACACCTTCTCAAAGAAGTCTCAGACAGGAAAAGAAGAGCAAAGGAGAACTACTTAGAAATAATAAGAGCGTTTCTCATAGTTAAAGAAAGGTATTACACCAGACTCTGTTGTTAAAAATAGAAGGAATAATTAAATTCCCTGCATTAGACACCTCATCAAAGAAAACATACAATGGTCCAGAGAGATAAAACAGTCCGTTAAGATGAAGAAAACTCAGATTAATACCAGAATTTTCCCCAGCAACACCAGAAGCAAGAAGATGTAAGAGCATGCTCCAAGGTTTGAAGAAAAAATAACTTTCAGATGTTTACAGACAATGTCCTCAGACTTAGTTCAAGTTTGAAAATGATGGCAAAGAGAAGGCAGTTTGGAAGTCGTGGATGTTAAAGTAAAATGTCTGCACGTCCTCTGTCTTAGCATGTGAATCAATAAAGACGTATCTCTACTGATCTACTTTCATCCCATTGCCAATATGCTCTGAGTCATCTCAGTATTTCTGTGCTATGAGTGTGAATTTGTCCCAGCCCACTGCAGCTGTATATGTTTAATAAATCAAGAAGGGGTGAGCCCCGGGATTTAGCTCAGTGGTTCTGGCGCCAGTCTTGCAAGCACAAGGACCCGGGTTTGAATACTGGGTGTGGAGACTCACCCCAGCAGCAATCAGTACCACATACCACAGTGCCGGGCGTGGTGGCTCACGCCTGTCATCCCAGCACTCGGGAGGCAGAGGCAAGAGGACTGCTGTGATGTGAGTTGGAGGCTGAGCTCAGGGCCAGGCTGAACTACAAAGCGAAAGAGACCCTGTCTCAAAAAAAGAAAGGGTGTTGTCATGTGGCCTACACCTGTAGTGCCAGCAACTCCGAAGCGGGGAGTTGAATTTATGAAGTCAAGTGACTGCCTGCCTGACCATGAGCTTTTTGTGCATCTGTAGGAAGCCCACAGCACCACCATGGGCTGGTCTTGGCTCTATTTAGTCTCACATTCTACTTACTTCCTTTTTATTTTAAAGCAAGACCAGCCCATAGGTGGTGCTGTGTGCTTCCTACACAAAGCACAAGCTCCCTCATTGTCTGATCAGTGGTTTGGGAGACTCTCCACCCTGGCTGTGCTCCAGCTAATCCCACCCACAGGTACATCCTAAAGTCTCCCATGATTCCATCAGAGAGCACACTCTAAGACATCCCGTGGCTGCACGGTTTCATACAGAGGAGTGAGGCCAGCCCACATCTGCACACCGGGTTCCACATGGTGCCACGGGGGAGCGGAGGTGCACACAGTGGAGTATGAGCTGCAGCCTGGGTGTGCACCCAGCCGTGTGCAGGACAAGTGTGGGGGAAAGGTATGGCACCTGATGTTGGGAGCAAATGAAAAATAAAGCCACAGAAAAAAAAATAATACTGCGTGTTGTACAAGGACAGCAAACTCACAACTACACAACAAATGCTTTAGAGTGGCTGCCTTGAGAAGGGGAGAAGGGAAAGTCGGAAATGCTAATAAAATGAATAAACAAGAGATGAAAAAGTGGAGGGGCATGAAAATCCATGGGGCTCCAGCTGAAATATATGTGAAGCAGATAGATGAATATATGTAAACTCCCCACAAAAATATTTTTTTTAATGGGAAAGGAAATGGTTTTTGTTGCCCAGGCTGTGCCATCTGGGTGGTGGCTTTTCTCATGGCTGGCATCCAGCTGGTCCTACCAGGTGATCCTTGTTCTCAGTGACCAGTGCATAGGCCTTGCTGGACATTAAATATTCTGAATGTGATCCTAGGTTGTTCTTGTTTTATGGATGTGATGTCTTCTATTCCCTAAAACATTTCTCTTTCACTCCTACCTAATTATTTTATTTTATTCAATTTAATTTTCTCTTTTAGGCTACAAAACCACTTACGTGTTTGAACAACAGAATATTGGATCTTGGTGGTCAGATCTTACTTGTGGATGACCTGCAGGCTCCTGTTTGGTAACTTTTTTGTTATTTTATTGCATCTGAGTTTTCTTTCTTCCTCAGTTTGTAGCCTACTGGTCACAGCTTTTCTTAATTTCAATTGCGTCATTTATTTATCTCAGATTAAGATACCTGGGGTGGGAGGACAGGAAGCCAAGGGGTTGGTTCAAAGATCTTGCTCAGCTGTCTCTGACAAATGGTTGAGTTTAAGCACAAGTAGGAATTTCTGGAGGAGCAGTGTTGTAGAGTCAAGCAATGGCAGGTATCCAGGTGCCTGCTGAGGCCGGCAGAAGGGTGAGAGATCTCCAGAAAGCAGGAGCAACGTGTAGTTGAGGGAAGATGCTGGGTGGGGGGCTGGCCCACCACAAAAGCATGGACCTGGATATAGAGAACCACCGCAGTCAGCTGTGGGTAGTCAGCTCAGGGCAGGACAGCAAAAGCGATCCTACACTGCTCCACAGAGGATGCGCAGGTCTTAGACTAGCACTGGTGATGGGGGGCTGGGAGTTGTCTCCCCCAGTTTAGGTACTGTCTTGCTCACAGGGCTGCAATGGTCAGTCACCAAAGGCGAGGGAATAGGTGTTTCTCCTGTGTCTAGGGACATGGCCAAAAGTACCCAAGGGTTTCGGGGCCTGGATGAAGCCGGTGTGACCAGGAATCTCCATCATTCCGGTCACCACAGTGTCCTTGTGACCCTGGAGAACGGGGTAAGAAGGAAACTCAGAGATGAAAACAAGCCTTTCTCTGGGCCCCTCTCCCCTGCACCTTGCCTTTTGCTGCCGTTTCCTGGCCTCCTCTTTGCCTCACTTCCCACCCACCCCACCTGCTTGCAGCCTGCCCCTTCTTTCTGACCTCTGTCCTGCTACCCTGTGCTTTCTCTTCCTGCCCCGGAGGATGAGGGCCGGAAAAGTCTCTTTCCCTGGTCTGTTTCTGAGGGAAAGACAGAAGAGATTCCAAGACACAGTGACCATTTGGATAAGAGCTGGCTGTGACTCTCCAGCGGACCTTCCTCCGGGTCATCCTTCTGGCGTGGAAGCTGGTCCAGCTGCATGGACTCTTCCTAGTCCAGCCTCTCACCTTGCACCAGCGCTGGCGGCAACATTCCCCTGCCTGCCAGGTCCACACTGCAGGAGGAACAGGAGCTGGGGGGATGGGGATCAGCGTCTGGGAGGAGGGAGCGAGGGGAGGGTTGGGGATGTGGCCTGCTCCTCCCGCCTTGGGCCGAGCCGTCAGGGAGGGGGCAGCCAACACCCTCCCCAGGAGCTGGCGGCCCTCCTGGGTGCCTCCATCCTCACCGGCAACCTGGCACTGCCAGAGGAAAAGGTGGAGGCAGCATGTCCTGGTTGTTTTTAGCGACATTTCTTTGCTTATGAACAGGTGTGAGCCTTTCAGATTTCCTGTCCTATGACTGCCTGCAGCTTTGTCGGTCTCTGCGGGTCTCCAGCCTTTTCCCTGTGGGCTGGTATCAGCCCCTGGCTGACTATCTGCAGAGCTGCTGGGCTTGTTTTAGACATTTGCAATCCATTTCGCCCACTCTGTTATCTACTTGAGAACTGTTCCCGTAGTGTTATTCACTGATTAAATTTTCTTATTCATGATGTAAGTGATTTGATTTGATTGTTTTTGTCACTACGGTTTGTGTTTTTAAAGTTCTGTGTAAGAAGTCTTTCCTCCTCCTCCCTAGGCCACCAGATAGTCATCTGCAGTATTTTTTCTTTTTCCAATTTTCATTTTGTATTAGTATCTTGAGGCCATGTTAAATGAAATAAATCAGACACATGAGCTTAGTATAGCATGTTTTCTCTTACCTGAGAAATCCAAGGTAAGAAAAGATGATAGGAAATAGGGGGGTAGTGCACTTTGCACTCAGGAAGCTGGTATTCATCTCGCTTTTGACTCTAAACCCAGCATGAACCAGTAACTTAATTTTCTTGTGTTGTCTTGTTATACCCAGATCACGAGGTCCCCCAAAACACCAGGAGCCATCTCCGACGTAAATACATGAAGGTTTATTCAAGCTCGAGCAGGGACTTTCAATAGCAGAATGAGAGAGAGCCCCAAGCCCCAGGAGGGTCGGGTTTTTATGGTGGGGATTGGGGAGCTGGTGGAAGTTTCAAGACGTGGGGTGGTCAGATAGGCTAAGAATTTAAAAAGAGTACGGGGGCTTTAGGTATTGGCTAGTCAGGGCGTTTCCTTGTCTCAAGGAGTAGCCTCTTTATCAGGACATGAGGGGTGAAGGTCAGCAGTCCTGGCCTGAATCTTTAGGTTTAACCCTATTAGGTAACAGAGGCCTTACTGCCCTGGCGATTGGACCTTGTTAGTAACATGTGCCCTGGTTGAGTTACTCATATTCTAAAGAATTTGGGGCCTTTCTTAAGATGGAGACGCTAGCTCAGGGCCAGGCCCTTTTTCAAAGTGGAGTTAAGTTAGTCAGGCGGGCTCTACAATCTCTAGCTAGTACTGAGACACTAGCTCCTCCAAATACACTCACAACTGTTATGGCTTGGGTTTAGATTCCCCCTAAACCCTCAGGCAGTCATAGGTGAGGTTTTTCAAAGGTGACACTCCAGAGTGTATGGTGCTAGGATTAAGTGTAATGCTGGGATCAAAGGTGTGTGATTACTTGGTTATATTTAATGAGTCCACCAAATGATTTGGCATAGTTCTGGGTGCAAATATTGGATGCCACAGCCTGGGTGAGTGTTACTTGCCCCAGAGGCGTGTTGCCTAAATAGGATAGAATAGACTATGAGGAGCAGAAAGAGGGCTGCTGCCGTGCTGGTCGCTGTTGCTTGCAGCTTTGATGCTTCAGGGCCTGTTGACTTCTGCCCTCCGGTGGACTCTTTCTCTGTGACACTCTGTCATGCCAGACTGCTTTGAAGCCAGCCGACTGAACTGAGCCCTCCAAAAACTGAGCCAAAAATACCTTCACTCCTTTAACTTTAGGTGTCATTTTGTCTAAGTAATGAGATAAATAACTAAAATCACAGCTTTTGCTGTTTTTTTATTTTGTGCAAAATCCTGCATAAAATATGAATCAAACATTTTTCTTAAAGTGTGATAAGACCTGTAAATCTATGTAAATTCCAAGTTTTCTATGAAGATATGTTTTTACCATTTCATTTTTCATAATTACTGATCTTGGGCTGGAGATTTAGCTCAGTTGTCCTGGTATCTGCTTGTGTGTTCTATCCCAGGTACAAAAAAAAAAAAAAAATCAACTCAAATCTATTGCTTTCTAATCTTGGCTCCATGTATACATATACATGCAATTATATATATTTTAAACACTGGCAAAGTTTCACATTTATTAAAAGTAGAGAAAAATTGGTTCTGCAGAGTGGGTTTAGACCACAAAAAACTATGAAAAAGAGAGAAAAAAACAAACATAAATATACCCTACAGCATAGCTTGTGCTACAGTGAAGAGATACAATAGATTTGGCATTTTATTTATTTTTAGTTTTTCAAGACAGGGTCTCACTTTGTAGTTCAGGCTGGCCCTCAACTCACTATGTAGCCCAGGCCATTCTCAAACTCACAGCAATCCTGCTGCCTCTGCTCCCAGAGTGCTGGGATACAGGCATGAGCCACCATGTCCAGCACTGTGATATGCGGTGCCAGGGATGCACTTTGGACTTTGCACTTGCCAGACAGATACCAGAACACTGAACTAAATCCCCAGCTCCAATCCTTTGTATTTTAGAAGTGGACAGTTCCCCCCAGAGCACCGGGACCCCACGTGAATCATCTGCCACCTTCCCAGACTCTTGGTTAGGCCCGTCTTTAAACTCACTGGCAGACGCGCTGTCATCTGGAGTCTGAGCAGGGCAGAGCAGGAGGCTCCAAGCAGGCTGCCTGGCCTCTCCCTCAAACTATGTTGCCTGAGCTGTGCTCTTGGTTCTCAGACCAGCGTGGCCTAGGCCACTACATCCTGTTTCTCCATAAAGAGGAGGCCGTGGTGGCCTCAGTGACCTGATTGCAAGGTTGAATGTCTGCTCCACTCTCTCCCCCAGGATGTGGTCACTCTCCACATGCACCGTCCAACGTGCGCCCGTGGCCTCCACCTTCTCATATTTTTCAGGTTCCATTCTGTCCCTATTCAGACACCCATGTTGAACTGTCTTTTCTATAGTTCCTCCAAAGTTAATGACCTGAATTCTCCTTCTCTCTACCCAACTCTTGAGTCTGGGTCGTGAGAGATCCTCTGCTGTACCCTGTGCCCAACCATCTGCCCCCCCAAAATGCTTGAGTGCCCTCCCTGACTCAAAGGGTGCTCCATGAGTTCTCCAGCCACCCCTTCCTGCCATCCTTCTGCGGGAAACCCCCATTTCACCTGTGCTCAGAACCATGGGTGGAAAGGCCAAGGTGCCCCCCCCCGGAGAAGTGACCAGAGCTAGGAGGACGCAGAGAAAACAAGTCCCTCAGAAAACCAGAGCAAAGAATGAGATCGGTCCCCAGGACCAAGAGAGAAAGGAGAGAAGAAAAGGAAGAGAAAGGCCCTTCAGGGTCTTAGACTAGGGCTGGCTAACTGGGTAACTGGGCCGAAGGTCCCTTTTTTTTTTTCTTTTCCTTGTTTCTCTCTTCCCTTCTGTCTTCTTCCTTTCTTTTTTTCTTTCTCTTTCTCCATTTTTCTTTCACCTTTTGAACTAGTACTTAACAATTATACTGATTTATGGGGCACTGTAGGGGGACGCAGGAAGCGGCTGAGCTGAGGGTCTTCACCGCCTCTGAGTGAGGTGCAAAGCCTGGCTCCAGGCACAACAGGGTCAAAGCCGCTTCTCTGCTCAGCTCCTGACCTTTAGCTCAGGTGACCAGGGGCACAGGAAGCTCGTGTTCCTGGTAACCCACCCCGGCTGGCTTGGAGAATGTCCTGCTTTTCACGCTCTCGGCAAAAGACAAAAACCCTCATCCTTTCTGAAACAGCCTGAACACTCCTCCCGAAACTGTATAAAATAAACACGCTGAGCAGCACCGGGCCGCGGTCTCTCCACAGACCTGCACTGCACCTGGCCCAGCCCTCTCTGTCCACACGTGTCTGAGTTCTGTCTTCGTCTCCCATCGCGCCACTCAGGTCTCAGGTACCGTAGCGTGTTTCCATACATGCATGCATTACATAATATTCAAAATGTAAAAAAATAGTTTAGTTAGTATATGAATAAGGTAGCCAGTTCGAGAAAGAGCCTGGGAAGGAGTTGAGTAATCAACCGTATTGATAAGAATTAAAATAAAGAGGGGCCAGGGAGTTAGCTCAGTGGTTCCGGAGTCTGTCTTGCAAGCGCAAGGACCCGGGTTCAATCCCCAGTAACCACATACTATACTGGGTGTGGAGACTCACGCCCAGCAGCAATCAGTACCACATACCACAGTGCCGGCGTGGTGGCTCACGCCTGTAATCCCAGCACTCGGGAGGCAGAGGCAAGAGGATTGCTGTGATGTGAGTTGGAGGCTGAGCTGAGGGCCAGCCTGAACCACAAAGCGAGACCCTGTCTCAAAAACCTAAAAAAAAAAAAAAAATTAAAACAAGAATAGGCAGTGATCGAGGACTTTATACCAAGAATAAACTTCCTTGGGCAGCAGGGAACGCAGCCCCGTCCCTAAGAAAAGGAGTCTTTGCCACTAAGCTCCTGAGTTTCCAGGAATTTAAAAGCAGAATAACCGGTTTGGCTCTAAAACCAGTTTCCTTTAAACCCCACATCTGAGGAATTGGGTCAGAGAGCCGAGTCCCTGGTCACTGGGGCCCTGTGCTGGGTGAGGATTAAACCGCTGAGCAGCACCTGTGTCTGCTCTTCTGTGAACGATTCTGGGTCGAGGGCCGACGGAGCGCCCACGCGGGACCCCTCCTGGAGAGCCAAGAGCTACTCTTCTTATTATTATTCCCAAAAAACCCTCCTAACCACCTCCTTGAGGTGCGCGACTTCATTATTTTACGTTGTGAGAACAGCAAAAATGAACTGTTTCATGTGTGGAAAACATCACCAAGACAGGAGACTGATATGAGCTGCACCTCAAGGACAGCGTTTCAGTGTCTTTATCCTGCAGTATATTCTTGTGAATTGTGACTCCATGTAAGCGAGGGAGCTTTGCGCTGTCATGTAGGAATGCGGCCAGTTCCAGGATGAGAACAGAGAAAGCACGTCTACTCCTGAGCCTCATACCCCAGGGTCCTGGCCCAGGGACACCCACCCAGAGCACACCTTCCTGGTGACTCCTTCCCTGACACTCAGGTCCCCCGAGTTGCCTGGTCACCTCTCTCTCCTCCCTCACTTGAGACCCCAGACCTACCTGTGGACACGGAGGGTGACGCTCCTTCCTGTCCCCACACCTTGACCCTGTGTCCCCCAAGCTGCGGCCTGGACTGGCAGGGGGAGCAGAGATAGAGCACACCTCTGAGGCAGAGCTCCTCTCTGCCCTTGGATCAAAGCACACAACTGACCCGAAGCTCCGGCCCACCCTGGGCACCCACTCCCTCCCCCATCCAGGTACCACGTCCCGCCTAACTTGGTGTTGTTGTCCGGTAGATCCTTTAAAAATGGCTCGCCAACTAAAAGTATTCCAAGTCCTTCTTACCTCAGATAAGGAACAGAGTGAGAGAAGCCAAACACCTTGCCAAAAGTTTATTTGAAAAATGAAGGGTGACAAGTGAGGGAAGATTAGTTCTGTAGAGTGATCTTGGGCTGGACAAAGAAAGAAAACAATACAAAGCAAAACTCAAAGTGCATTCTGCGCCCCGCCCACTTCTCCCAGCTTTGCCCTCTCTCTTCTGTTTTTCTCTTCCCAGCTCCGCCCCCTGCACGGCGCCATCTTGTCGCTTCCTCACTTGTGACTGAGTGTGTTGAGAGGGCTGCTGCCCTCAAAGGGAGAAACTCGGGCATCTGACGCTGTGGCTGGGAGGCCACCGGGCTTCTTAAGAGGATTTCAGTCCAGGCTGTCAGAACGGTACATCCAGGGGAGGACAAGGGACAGAGGTCTCAGCTGTGTCCTCTGCAACTCATAGCCCCCACAGATCACTGCAGCCAGGGTGGTCAGCTCTGTCTTTATTTTATGCCAACCTGTGGAATAGAATGGAGGCCCAGCGTGTGCCGGGTGGGATCATCTCCTCCAAAGAGGTGGCAACACACAGTCTAAGTGAACGGGGCAAACTGGGTCGGGAAGTGAGATCCTGAGCCGCAGGAGCCACCTGGGACCCCAGCTTTCCCTCCCACCCCGTCTTCCGCACCAGTGCCAGATGGAAGTAACGGGAGGTCAGAGGTCACTGTCAAGGGCTCAGGGTTGGAATGACCGCTGTGTGACAGCAAACAGGACTGTGAAGACCAGGCTCTTGCTGAGAAGTCCACAGGCTACAGAAATGGCTATGCTGCTGAAGGGCACCCTGGGGAGAGAGGAGACTGGGTGTTGGTCCTGGCAAGGGCACAGATGAAACTCCTCTGGTCCCAGTCTTATCCTCAGGGCCCTTTCCCGGACATGGGCGCTGGTTTCATTCCATGTAGTAACGACTGATTCTAAAGAGCCTTAGCGAACTCTGGGGCTCACATCCAGCAGAGACATGGGGAGGAAGGGTGGCCGAGGGCTCTGACTTCTGTGTGATGGAATACAGAGGGCGTCTTTATCCTCTTTCCAATCTGTCTCCCAGGACAGTCACCCCAAAACTCTAGCTTCAGTTTCCTCATCTATAAATCAAAAACACAAGCCTAGAAGAAAAGCCCACCATGAATTTTTAGATTGGAGCAAAATGATTGTACAAGCCTCACTCAAACATCAAGAGATATCATAAAAAGACACAAGTGAGACCAGGAGCCTGGCCGGTCCTGTCCACGAACATGGGACAGACGGGAACACAGGGCCTCGTGTGCTAAGATACAGGCCCGAGGACAAGTGGAGAGGCCACAGACAAACAGCAGGCCAGCTCTGCACTTCGCAAGAACCTGTCCTAAAATTTTAAAGATTTTTAAAGGGCTGCAATTATAGCTCATTATAGGGTTCAATCCCTCAGGTCTCTAACCCCCAAGAAGAAATTAACATCCAAGGAAATCTGTAACCCTGTAAATAGGCAAAGATTGCTTCACTGAATAGTCTGGTGGTATCTGCATAGGTAGATAAAGAGAAGACATAAAAGCTTTCTATAACTCTGTACTCTCAGTGGGCCAAAGGATTTAACTGAGTTAGGGGGAAAAAAACGAACAAAGTTACCAAAATGAAACCAAGTACAATTAAGCAAAGCAATAATTTCTAAATCAGCTCATTGGCCTAGACAAAAAACCGAACATACGACGGAGTCAGGAGGGAGACGCACAGCAGCAATAGCAGCGATCAAAGTGCCCCTTCGTGCCGAGATCCACCCTGGCCTCCCGCCCTGCCCTGTGTCTCAGGGGACAATGTGCCCAAGGCTGCCTGGTCGAGCTCCCCAATGGCAGCACTGGCTACAAGGCCTCGGGACACAGAAGCCAGAGTCTGTCCCGCCCTTCATGGTTCAATGGCACTACGTTACCAAGCTGCGCCCTGGTTGGAGCCCAGTTGTCTGAAAGTCACAGGGGCCACAGGCTACAGGCTGGAATGAGTGGGCCTGGCCCATTCTGGTTCCTGTTCCCCTAGATCCTGCCCTTGAAAGGAAATGTGCAGCCACTATGATCTACAGAGGCCCAGAAGTCACGGGGTCAACCAATGATGGGTGGAAACCTCCCAAATTAGCATCTCCTCTCTGCAAGCTGATGGTCTCAGAGTTTGTTACGGTAACAGAAAGCTGACTAATACACCTACAAGTGACAAAGCTGAAAATCTTATCAAAAACTAGAGACTGCCCCCCCCCACAGGCCTATAGTAGAATATCTGCACCAGCATTAAAATAAAATGAAAGAAACAGAGAGAGACAGAGACAGAGACAGAAGAACTAATACTCCAGATGATCTTAACCCACAGCAGCTTCCATGGGGCTAGATGGTCTCTACGCGCTCTGGGTTTCTAGCACTTCTACTGTAGGCAGGAGAGTCCTCTCCTGCCCAAAGTCACAGGCTGCGTTGGAATCAGGGTACCTCACCCAGAATGATTTCCAACCCCAAAGGGCCCCAGGACTGGCTTCTGTGGGACTGGCAAAGATCCATCTTGTCTGCCTCTCCTGGCTGCTGCGGTATGTGAGGAAACCAGGGAGAGCTGGGGAGGATGGCAGCCTCGCTGGCACCTGCTCCTCACTCTGCTGCCACCTCCTGGAAATTTCCACCAGACGCAGGAGCTCAAGATGCCATCCAGCCACTCACCCCACCCCTCAGTTCCCACATCCCCTCAGCACACGCGCTCAGCACCCAACCCAAGAGGCCAGGGCCTGGAAACCGTACCTGGTGACATCTGTCACATTTGTGAGTCCTGGGTCAGGCGAGGAGACGACAGCTGACCCAGGGAGAGGCTGAGTCACAGTTCTGGGTCTGGTGTAGATTGTGCTCAGTGTCTCTGAGATAGGAAGTGTGGAGGTCAGAGGCTCCGTGGTAGTAAGAGCAGACTTCTCGGCCAAGTCCTCGGTAGGAGTCACATCAGGGCCACCAGAATCTGCAAGAAGACTCATTGGAAGGATGGATGGATGGATACGTGGATAAGTGGATAGATGGACAGAGTGATGGATGGATAGGTAGAGGAACGGATGGATAGATAAATGGATAAACAGATGGAGAGATGATGGATAGGTAGATGGATGGACAGGCGGACTGACGGACGGATGGACAGACAGATGGATGGATGATGGATGGATGAAGTATTAGGTGGGAAGGTGACTGGATGACTATAAATGAGTAGGTGGTATAAGATGAATAGATAGATGAAAGATAAATAAAGCTGAGGAGGGAAATGAATAGCTATTTAAGAAGCAAGGGGTTTTTTTTTGTTGTTGTTGTTATTTTTGTATTTATAAAGCCAAAGAAGACATGTCAAGCCAGCCTCCATCAGAGATAAGAAAGAAACGAGGAATGGGCCAAGGAGGGACGAAAGGAGAACAAAAGAAGGGAGAGAAGAAAAGAACTTTCCAGCAATTTGTATGAGTGGAACCTGCAAACATTCACCATCCATGTTCCTCAACTCAACTTCTCCAAAAACAATTTCCATGTTAGTCCCTCCCTTTTTTTTTTTTTTTTTTTTTTTTTTGGAGACAGGGTCCTGTGTTATAGTTCAGGCTGGCTCTGAGCACCAGTATTTCAGGCATGAGCCACCACACCCAGCATTGTGGTATATAGTACTGATCGCCTTGTTGTATGTGGTTACCAGGGATCAAACTTGGGACCTCGAGCTTGCAAGGCAGGTACTGGAACCATTGAGCTAAATTCCCAGCCCCCCTTTTTAGTTTTTTGAGACAAAGTCTTGCTTTGTAGTTCAGACTAGCCCTGAACTATGTAGAAAGGCCAGCCTCAAACTCACAGCCATCCTCCTGCCTCTGCTTCCAGAGTGCTGAGTTTACAGGCGTGAATCTCCTTTAAACAATGCTCTGTTCCTTCCCCAAGTACATAGATATCCCTGTCCAAGTGCCTTCATTCACACATCACATATATCCCTTGCCTTAGGCTTGGCTTCCTAGTGCTGGGAACATTAATCTGTCCTTTTTCTCTGCCTCCCTTAATTCAACCAATATTAGCTTCTGCGGACACAGAGCCCTGTAAGACACGAAATCTTCCTCAGGGATTCAGGGGCTCACAGGGGAGGCAGGTGGGTAACTTGTACCCTCCCAGCCTGTGTTGTGTGTGAGAAGGGCACAGAGGAGCCTGGGGACTTGTGCCCGGTACATAGGTGTCCCCTAAGGCCTCTGAGTTAGTGTCTGTGCCCACAGAAAGGTCTGAGGTGTGTGGTTTCAGAACCAGAGGAGGGCTGGGGATCTCAGGAGGCCTCCCCTGGACATGACACGTACATGGGGACTGAGGAATGGAGCTAAAGTGCCCGGAGTCTGCTGCTAATGGCCGGAGGCCAGGGACACAGCTAAGCACCCTGCCATGCAGCGATGGCCCCACTGCCAGCCGTTAACCCACCCAAACACCGACAGGGCTGGACTCGAGAACCCTGGCTCACAGGGACAGTAACCCCGCCCCCTCTTGGGGGAAAAATGAGGGTAACCACAAACAGCAGGGGTTATTTTCAGTTTGGTCCAGGGGAGGTGCGGCAGTGGAGAAGGGGGAACATCCTGGCCCCATTTCCAGCCAGACACATGGGGCTGTGGAGGTCCTGAGGGGCTGCGGTGACCCAAGGCCTGGAAACCTTTCTCCATGGAGCACCACAAGGCACTGGCCAGCAGTGCCAGGACCACTGTGGGTCTAGGACCACAACCAGGACACACACACACACACACACACACACACACACACACCCCACAGACGCTGCTTCCTCAGGTGGCCCCAGTGCTGCAGTTTTTTCAGTATTCTCATTTGGGCTTCCAATTGGCTGTGCTACTCTTCAGGTCTAGAACTGTCCTGCTGCTCTGAGCTCTCCACAGTGGCCCCAGATGACAGGGGGGGTCTCTGCCCACTGGGTGTGCTGGGGAGACCCCTCTGCACCCTGGTCCCCAGTGCTCACCTGAGCACAGGAGCAGCCGAATCCGATACGGTAGGAGAACGGGGGGGTCGACAAGGACGACGCACTGGTACAGCCCCACGTCCTGCTTCTGGAGCCGCATCATAGTGACACTGATGATGCCAGTGGGGGGCTTGTCCTCCAGCAAGAACCTCCCCACCTGGGCCAGATTTAGGTCCTCGTTCCTTGTCTCCGTGCTCACCAGAGTCTCTAGGTAGTCCTGGCTGTGTACCCGCTGCCAGGCTTTGAGGTTGTACCTGTATCTCTGGTGGTAATGATACCACCATGTTAGGCTCTGCCCCTCCTGCAGGCAGTGAGGTTCCTCCTCCTGGCCTTCAGCACCGGGCCCTGTGGGGAGACAGAGCAGCCACTGAGCCCACAGCCCCCGCCTCGGCCACAGTGGGGACACATAGCCAAAGACACAGCTCGGGCAAGGGACCAGGGCAACTGAGCTCCTGTCAGCACTGAGAAGCCCTCCGCAATTTGTTGTAGGGCCAGGATCAGACACTCCCATACAGAGTGAGTGAGGCCTAGCGTCAGTCCTGTCGTGGTTAAGAGCCTGATCTAGGCTTTACAGTAGCTATTCGGTCTCCGTTGTGGTTCTTCAGTTCAGTGGCAAAATAATGTCACTCGTTTTGGCAAAATGGTACATATATAATAGTAACTTCACCATTTCTGATCCCCCTCCATCTCACCCCACCGCCTCCATTTTGGAAACTAGGAAACATCAATAAGAGGAACTGAAGAGTTTTGTCTGGTGGCACATAGCTGTAGTCTCAGCACTCTGGGAAGCTGAGGCAGGAGGAGCCTGCCAGGACGAGTACAAACCTCACCTAGGCAACTTATCTCAGTGTTTCCAGTATGTGCCTGACAAGCTCAAGGTTCCAAGTTTAATCCCCAGTAATCACATATCACAGTGCTGGGCATGGTGACTCACGCCTGTAATCTCAGCATTTAGGAGGCAGAGGCAAGAGGATTGCTGTGAGTTTGAGGCTGGCCTGGGCTACATAGTGAGCTCAGGGTCAACCTGAACTACAAAGCGAGAACCTGTCTCAAAAAAAAAGGTCAGGGGATTTAGCACGGTGGTTCCGGTGCCTGTCTTGCAAGCGCAAGGGCCCAGGTTCAGTCCTCCAGTAACCACATATAATACTGGGCATGGAGACTCATGCCCAGCAGCAGTCAGTACCACATACCACAGTGCCGGGCGTGGTGGCTCACGCCTGTAATCCCAGCACTCGGGAGGCAGAGGCAGGAGGATTGCTGTGATGTGAGTTGGAGGCTGAGCTCAAGGCCAGCCTGAACTATAAAGTGAGACCCTCTCTCAAAAAAAAAATGAAAACTAGAAATTTGACTCGACACCAGCTATCTCTTTCTAGGAATCTTCCCAAAAGCGGCAAAGACTTCAAATTACACTGATCTACACACACACACACACACACACACACACACACACATTTGTAGCAGCACAATTAATAAGACCTAAATTGTTGAAGTGGCCTTATTCTCAACACGTGAATGAATAAGGACAATGTATTTAACACCATGAAATGCTGCCCTGCCATGGAGAAAGGTAACATAGAGTCACTTCTAGGGAAATGGATGCACTTTGAGAACCTAACATCCAGTGAAATAAGTTAAATATCACATGGTTTCTCTTACATGAGAAACCTAAAGTATATAGAGCAAAATAAAAGCTAGATAATAGACAGTATGGAGATGGACAGTTTTCAAAGGGGGGAGAGTTCAAGAGATACAGAGGAAGGGTAGAAGGGAAAAAAGGCATGAAAAAGAAAGAGATGAGACTTGGAACCAGCTCTGTCTGGTTCCAGCGCTGCCTGCCCCTGACCGCACTCCTTAGAGTCTCGCTAGACAAGCTTGCCCTGCACCGTCCTCTTCTAGTCACAGCCTGGGCCATGGTGTTATTTACTTTTCCCTCTGCTAACACCTCCTCTCCCCTCCCCTGACTGCTGGTTTCCTGGAGGGAGCTTTGCTTTCATATCCTTCTCAGTCTCCCAGGAGGGCAGTGTGTGCTAGAAGATGGTTTGGTGGATTCCACATCACTGCCTCAGCTTCAAGTCCCAGGCAGCTGGCCGTGGGGGTGCACACTCGTGATCACAGCACTCTGGAGCCTGAGGCAAGAGGACCTCAAGTTCAAGCCCACCGAGACCACTTAGTGACTTAGCAAGACCCTGTGTCAAAATATAAAGAGTTGGGGATGGAGCTCAGTCTAAAAACCCTGGGTTCAAGTCCCAGCGTTACCAAAAACTAAAACAAAAAGAGTGCGTCTGTCCTTTCCTGTCCTGGCCTGTCTATAACACCCGACCTGGTCTCCTCCCAGTCACCCCAAGGGTATGAAAGAACAGAGGCTACCCTGGGCTGCCCCGTCCCTCGCTCCTGCACCCTCCCCAGCCTCCTCACCTGCCTCTCCTCACCTGAGACAGTGAGCAGCAGCAGCAGCAGCTCCCACAGCGGTCGCCTCTGTACCCCTGATTCCGCCATCTTCCCTCCTCTGGGGTCTGTGCCCACCCGTGCTGGGGACCTCCTTAGCTGCTGGATTAGGCTGCCGCCCGCAGTATGTACCAGCTTCCTCCTGAGGGTCTGCTGTTTCTTTTGATTGAGAAATCCTGAGAGAAATGTGACGCCAGGGGACAGCTTGGGAAACACAGAAACCGAAGCGAAGACAAGGCCCTGCCTGGCCAGCTTCCTTCCTGCCTTCTTTATGTCACGGTCCTGTTGAGAAACACTCGACACCTAGCCCCTTCTGTGCCATAGGATGTCAGTCCCTCCCACTGGCCCTGGGCTCTCAGCCACTGTCATTCTTGGCCACTGACCACTACTTCCTGAAATATCTGAATCCGTTTGCCCCATCAGAGATTTTATTAGTCAGCTTCCTGTTGTCTGGACACACATCCAACACTCAGAAATGAAAGATGGAGTCATTTAATTTGTCTTCACCTACTTTACGTTTTAATTTTTAAATTTTTGATTAGCACATATTCCCAGTACACAATGGTCCCGTTTCCCTGGGAAGTTGGTGTACACACGTAATACATCTTCATTCTCTTTTCTTCACTTTTTCTCCCTTCCTCCATTGCTTGGTTAACATTTTAAGGGGGTGTAGTCCATGGTTAGCTCCCTCCAAGGCAAGAACTGGGGGAGTTGGAAATATGACAGAGAAACAGCAAAGTGGTCTGGATTGCTAACGCCTGCTCCCAGGGAAGGACAACCCTGCTAACAAAGAGTAAACTTCAGGGAGAAATAGTAGGCCAAGTCGGAAGCTCTGGCTCCAAGAAAACCCTAATGTTATTATAAAGGCAACATGGCGTTTTACTCTGAAAATAAATTCTTCCTCACAGCCCAGCAAAGCTAGAGACGAAATCCACAAGGGCACTCACCATATTGAGAGAGATAATGAGTAGCCATGGAGAGCAGATGTTCCTTTCTGAGGTCCCCCTACCCCAGCAAATGGTTGAGAGAAAGACACAAGAGATCATCCTGAAATGGGCACAGTCTAGGTGCAGACCCACAAGAAGTTGAAGTTTAGCCTGCGTAGGACATGGGAGTCCTGTTTTCTCCTATGACAACCAGGCTGGCCGTGTGTGGTTTCTGGAGGGGCTGAGTCTGAAAGCACTGTCAGGAAGTCCACCCGCCGGCTTGACCTGCGCCCTCCTGCTCCACGGCCTACACCCAGCACAGAAGTCTGTGTTCTGTTTGCTCCCCCACTGGCCAGAGACCAGGGATAGTTGTCACAGCCTGGGGTGCACAGACAGAGGGGCCTCTTGAGTGCAGGGGCCTCTCACAAGTCCACAGCAAGAAACTGTAGGCAGAGAGGAGTGGCTAGGGTCACCCAGAGACGTGGAAAGTGGGGGCAGCTGAAACGAATACAGCTCTACAGCAGACACCGATGACCTAGCATGCCCAGCAGGAAGGCAGCGCAAGATGCAGCATCACACACAAAATGTGAGTGTAGACATAAAGTAAGACTTAGTTAGCATCGACTCACTCTCCTTCCCTCATATCAGATGGACTCCAATACTGCGAAAGAAACTGCTTATTCAAAAATGCAGTAGTTTTTCTTTTTGCAGCATCAAGGATTGAACTTGAGCCCTGTAATCCCAAGATTCAGAAGACTGAGGCAGGAGGATTGCTACAAGTTCAAGGCTAGCCTGAGGTATACAGTGGGTTCCAGAAAAGCTGGAACTACTTAATAAGACCATGTCTCATAAATCTCTACCCCCCAAAAGTATAGGGAAAATATCTAAGGTAAGAAAGGTGTATAAAATACCAAATAGCCATGATTCAAAAAAGAACTCCTCCACAATACCTCATAGTTAAAATTCTGGAAACTGAACCCAAGCATAGAAATGCAACAAATCACTTAGAAATGTAAATCCATTAGAATTATAGCAGATGTCCCAACACGATCCTTAAAGGCCAGAAGAGTTTGGAACGAAGTGCCTCCTAACTCAGCCTCCCAAGTCCTGAGACTACACATGGGGAAACACCACGCCTGGTGAACCACATCTTTCAACAAATGGACATGATAGGTCACTACAGAACAGAATACACAACAACAGAATACACATTCTTCTCAGTATCACATAGAACTTTCTTCAAAATAAACGGCATATTAGCTCATAAAGCCTGGTTATGTAAATATAAAAGAACAAAAATTATCCCATGTATATTATTACATCATAATGCAATGAAACTACAAATCAATGGCAAAAGAAACTACAGAAATAATGCAAACACTTGAAGATTAAGGAATACATTCTTGAATAATGCATAAGTAACAGAAAAAATTAATCCTTGAAATCATATGACAAGCCCAGTACAATATACTATGAATCACAGCAAAAGAAGTCCTTAGAGAAAAGCTTGTACTCACCAGTGACCACATCAGAGGAAAAGAGTGAATCCAAGTAAATAACCTACTGACGCACATAGGGTCCCAGAAAATCAGGAACAATCCAAATCCAAAGCTAGTGCAAAGAAAGAAATTATAAAGATGAGAGCAGAAATTAATAGAGTTGAGACCAAAAAAAATGCAAAGAATCAATTGATCAAAGAACTGGCGCTTCAAAAGAAAAAGTGGCTATCAGAACACTAATACAAGAACACTAATACAACAAAGCTGATGAGCATATAGGGGAGAAAAAAACCCTCTACACTGTTAGGGGGAATGTAAATTAGTACAACTATATGAAAATTTCTCAAAAATTAAAAATAGAGGGGCCGGGGAGTTAGCTCAGTGGTTCCGGCGCCTGTCTTGCAAGCGCAAGGGCCCGGGTTCGATTCCCCGGTAACCACATAACAATACTGGGTGTGGAGACTCACACCCAGCAGCAACCAGTACCACATACCACAGTGCCGGGTGTGGTGGCTCACGCCTGTAATCCCAGCACTCGGGAGGCAGAGGCAGGAGGA